>VYZS01062322.1:7614-33062 GCA_013400695.1 Neodrepanis coruscans
AAAAAAAAAAAAAAAAAAAGCAGCAAGAATATACTTAACTATACCATACAAATCTGATGTTTTCATGTGCTGCTACTATATAGTCAATACAAGCTAATGTTTCTTACAACCCAAACCTATTATAATTTATTATTTCTTCGCTTTCCTCGTTAATAGATTTAATGTTATTTTTACATCTTGTTTGGAAGCTACAAAAATCAACCAAAAAGCAAGATGTAAATACTGAGAGCTTTAGGATATATTTCCGTCTTTAATAAGTTTAAGCATCCAGGGCACAAAGTTGTGCCTACTCATCTTGGCAAGTCCCTTGGCACTGCTCACATGACACATACTATCTCCACCAGAGTGCCCCATTTGAAAACATTAACTTTAGATCTAGCATCATATTTTAAGTAGCCATAAAACTAAGGATAAACATAAGCAAAATCATAAGAAACTATACAATTTAAGTGCATAACAACCATTAAAAAACAACAGGATTTTTGTTGCTTAAACAGCTAAATACTTTGTAAAAATCTTATCCAAACAAAAACATGATGAAGAGCTGCAATTTCCAAGAATAAACTTTTACTTGACATGTTCGTGAACACACAGCTGATGCAACACTCTGCCTCTTAAAATAAAATAAGAGCATGTCTGTATCAATAACATCATCCAACACTAGTCATGCAGTGATCAGGGGTTTTCTCAGCATGCACATGTAATTTGAAGAGCCCAATTTTAATTTACCATATTCCTTATTATTGCACCTCCCCTATTTTCCTAAGTAGACTGCCAAACACAATTGAGTGAATCTCGTTGGCATCTGGTAACACAGAACAGTAGACACTGGACTGAGTAATACAAATTCATTGATTTTGTTCATCAAAGCATAATTTAAGGTCACATTCATACCAATATCTCCAAAGCTAGAAGACTAGCAAAACTGTTCTAGTTGTTTGGGAATTTATTTTTCCAGAAACTGTTGAATGACCTCTACTTCCCTCAGATTTTCAAAGGAGAATGATCTTTTCTTTGGCTTAATCATATATGTCAACCATTTTCTTTCCATTTCCTGTAGTCATAGTCACAAGACTGTCTTGTTTCTGGTTATAGCGTGCTGTAGCTGGGGGGAGAAGAAACTCTTCCACCCAGCTTGAAAAAATTGAATTGAGTAGCAAATATGTAACTGCTTTCTGGATAGGTTTCAGTGTTACATCTATAAAATCTCTCATCCATCTGATGATGACAGTGCTGTGCCAAACCACTAAGCACGACACCCTCCTTTTAAATGTAATTATTCTTCTAGCTATTCAATCTTAAAGCAAGAGGTGGAAATTTTTGTATAGAAAGATTTGTGTACAGCAGAGAATCTAAACGACTCTAGATGATGAAAAGTGGAAGATTAACCTTTTATTGATGTATGTTTAAAATAAGACTCTTCCCTCATCACTTTAATTATTTATATGTACAAAGCAAGTGAATCTATTAGAATTCTCTGAGCTATTCAAGACTTCTCTTAAAGACAAGATACTCAGCACTCAGACAAGGACCTGAACAACTGAATGCAACTTTGAATATGGCTGTTTTAGCTGTAGTTGGACCAGATAATACTTAAAGGCACTAGAGAAAAATGAACCCAAAAAGATAAGCAGAAGAAATTTTTATAAAGATGAATGAAATTATTGAAAGGTCTTGGGAAAGAGAATATCTTACAATTTAACTGTTTATATCACAATTCATAATCCATCTTTGTATTTCTGACTTCATAATCCAGTAAATGTATATGAACAACATACAAGTGATTATTATTATTATAGTTACCTCTTTGTCCGGCTTAGGACAATATTAGGTTTATCAATGGACAAGAGACGTATAGGGAAGGCAACAATTTATTAAATATAGATATATGAGGGAATGGATGGGTGTAATTGCTCCGTTACAGCCAGTAGGAGGCGCTGTGGGTCCCACTGGAACATGAAGGGTGCAGTTACTCACCAGAGGGCGCTGCATGCCAGCCGGGACGGGGTCTGGGGAACACACACACGCACACACGCACACACACACGCGCACACACACACACACACACACACACACAGAGTGTAACCTGAGAAGGGAAGGGAAAAGAAATGGAGTGGTGCTGTGCTCCTGGAGAAACACACCTCCTCGCCCTCACTGTGGGAAAAGGCTAGCAGTGCCTTACTCAGGCCCAAGGTGAAGGAGGAGCCCCCCCCCCCTCCCCCCCAAGAACACAGGAGAGGCTTAGAGGTGGGCACCCACAAACCAAAAATATCCGTGGAAAAGGCGGCAGTGTCTCAGAGGTGGTGTGTCTGTGAAGAGGTTCTCCTAAGGGGTCTTCTCAGGCAGGAAAAGAAAAAAAGCAGTGGTGACCTCAGGAAGATCCGTGGGGGAGAAGTAGAAGGCCGCACGGGCCTGGGGTAGTCCTCTGGGCCGTGCTGAGTAGAGGCACCCTGTTTCCAGCCACAGAGTCCAGGAGAGAGAGAGCGTGCACTACTTCCTGCAGGTTTTTATAGTGCCAGTCCCTTCCCAGAGCACCTTGCGGGGCCTGAGGGGCTGATGGGAAACCCAGGCAGAGGTAACCTTGGTAACCTGGCCACTCCAGAGATCCTCCCACCCACCCCTTCTCCCAGCTTAACCAAAAGTGGGCACGGGAAAGGAGTTATTCTTTCCTTTGTCTTCCCCTGTGGTTTAAGCCAAACCACTACACTCTTAAACACAAAGTAGCTGCTTTATCTATGGGAGGAATATGAATTCAACTACAGAAGTTAATCTAAAATAATGATTTAGAGGAAGTGAAATCGGGATCCATATCTGTAAAGCAAGCTGTTTATAGGAAATCTCTGTAAGGATCCTTGGCTTTAAAACGTACTCTCGTACACTTAACAAAATTCATCTTCATACTACAATTTGAGGTCTGGGAGGATAGTTTCAGTAGGATTCATCAGGATATAAAATTTGATTTTAAAATATATTGATGGCACTTTATAATTGATGTAACTATTTCATATAGCCAGAACACCCTCTTATATTCACAGAAAAATAGTAGTTATAAGAAGCTGTTTGTCCTGGTTTGAACACTAGGGGCATTAAAAGCAAAAAGAGAATGCAATAAAAATCAAGAAGAGTGAACAGGATTTATTTTACAAAGAACACAAAGGAGACAGACTGTGCTCCTCCAGGCTGGCTGCTGGGCTGATAGAGTAAGGGAGGAAGATGGAATGGCGCCAGGTCCTCGCCAAGGTTTCCTGGAATACAGAACAATAAAAGAAACCCAGGGGGGAAAACCCAAAGGGGAGAGAAATACCACAGCTGGTAAGTGATGTGGTCCTCAGCCCCTACACTGCCTCTGCTGTTGCTGAAGCTGTACTGCTGCTTGAACTGCGGGAAAAACGCCGAGCAAAGATGTGTTGAGATGCAGCTCCGACAACTGTCAAGTCCCGAAGAGAGGGAGGGCTTCCAGGATTGCTGCTTTATAGGGAGTCTATTCCCACGTGACCTCAGGGTCCCTCCTGGCACAGGTCCCCTACAGATTGGCTAACAGCACTTGGCAAACTCCCTCCATGAGATTTCATCATGAGGCAACATGGCGATGTTTCCCACCAAAATGCCTCATAGTCAGGNGGAAGGAGGAATAAATGGGGTAAAGGGAGGGAAATTTGTTTTAACTGCTGAAAGCTTCTTTCATCCCGTAACACTGTTATTGTACTGTGCAAGAGTAGCTTGTCTTGAACTTTTATAACAGACCTGAACCTTGAACTTTTATAGAAGAACTGATGTTATTATTCGATTTAATCTTAACTGAAAAAGACATTCAGATCCTGCTATTTGTCAGTCCTTAACATAGTAAAATAATGAACACCTCCATGGGTCTCATTCAAATTTAGAGACTAATAGCATCATGCCTTTTGCAAACATAATTAGCATAGGTGCATCTTGTTATTTCTTTTACTTTTTAGTGTAGCACAAGCTACTGGTAGATTTTGTCGTTCAACTACATGTTAGAAAAGCAACATAAGATTTCATGAGAATGAATACACTACAATATTTCTAGAGCTCTAAATCCCTGAACAGATTTTTACTTAAGTACTAGTACTGAATTTCGACATTTTTTCTTATTTTAAATATACAAAGAATTCTGATAAAATTACAATACTACATTACAATACATAATTTAAATGCATTGGCCAGCTATTACACTTAAGGTAACTAAAATAGCCACGGGAGTCTTTTTCTGGGGACAAGCACTTCAATAATATATTGAATTTTAGCACTGAAGGCCATACTCTTACACACTCATAAGAGGTTCTATTTCTACAAAGTTATTAATCATCTATTTCTATATGCTTTGCAAATGCACAACTTTTAAGTAGCAGAAGTGACAAATAGCATGCTGTTCCCTATTCATTGCTTATATTTTTAAGCTCTTTCATTGTTCATGAGAGGTAGCAGGCAGACAGCCTTGTAGGATATTTGCTTTCTATTACAAAGTATAAGCAGGGTTGTGTCAATACACATTTGATGCCCCAACAATATGCTTCTGAGGTGCTTGCTTTAATAATCATAGTCACATGTCATTTGCATCAACTTAAAGGAAATTAATCTGCGACTATGCTATGCTGGATATAATCTTAATTTGGCAAATATCAGAGTAATGGTCTAGAAACAAATTTCAGAATTTTTCCTATTTTGTTGTTGAGTTCTCTTGTCAGTTCTCTTGTTCTCTTGTAAAGACTTCATAAAGCCATCAATGGAAGTAATAATTTGTGTTCTCTGTCCTTATTTTGTTCTGGATATCTAATCCTTGACGTTGGTTTTGCTGTTCATCTATTTACTTCTATCTTGAAGAGAAGGCAGCCAGCATAGATTATCCAAACCAAACAGAAAAGATTTTAGAGTTTAGATAAGTAATAATGTGTGAGTTACTTATATGAAGGTAAATTTCCTCACTCTAACAGTAACCTCTGTGTCTTCAGAGTGCACTCTTAGTTTCTACTGGAGTAGTCCAGGTCAGGCTTGTCCCAAATGTGGTAAATCCCAGTGAGATACCCATACAGCAGTGCTGTAGGGCTATTCTGACTATTATCTATACCTCATGAGTCACTTTGTGACTCCACTAGAGACAAACTACTAAGTAGTACATTACTTTTTGAAAGCACAGCAAATCCTTGCACAAGAGAAAGAAAATTTGGAATTGTTCTTTCAATTTACTTTTTCCATGAAAAAAATGAAATTTCATTCTTCTGCCTTCTCTTTGTCCTTTCTTCAAAAATAAATGTGTACGAAACTATACAGTGACATGTAGGAAACAACACAGTTCCTACAGGAATGGTAGACCTCTTTCTTTAAGAGGAACANAAGCTCTGCCCCAGCCCCTGCTGCCGCTGCCAGGGCTGCCAGTGCCGCCATTTGCAGGGCGAGCCAGCGGGCCCGTGAGCTGCCAGACAGATACACTGGCTACGGCACTCCCAGCAGGGAAACGCCCCCAGCCTTCCACTGCCGCCGGGCAGCGAACTGGCAGGGGAAGGGGGCCACAGGAGCCACCACTGCTGCCCTGCACAACCCTGTCAAGAGAAGCCATGCTCCCACAGGGGAACCCAGAGCTGGGGCTGTACCAGCTCAAGGGACCACTCCCTCCACCCTCCATGGGAACCAAACTGGGCAGCCCCCAGCCACCCCACCGCCTCCATGCACACATCCAAGTAGGATGTGCAGAACTGGGGCTGTGCTGCATCGCAAGGTCCAGAGCTTGCCTGCCTTGCTTTTATAAAATACAAAACAGAGGTTTAAAACACTCCGTCTCCTCCCTCCTCCCCCAAAACTNATTACAATACATAATTTAAATGCATTGGCCAGCTATTACACTTAAGGTAACTAAAATAGCCACGGGAGTCTTTTTCTGGGGACAAGCACTTCAATAATATATTGAATTTTAGCACTGAAGGCCATACTCTTACACACTCATAAGAGGTTCTATTTCTACAAAGTTATTAATCATCTATTTCTATATGCTTTGCAAATGCACAACTTTTAAGTAGCAGAAGTGACAAATAGCATGCTGTTCCCTATTCATTGCTTATATTTTTAAGCTCTTTCATTGTTCATGAGAGGTAGCAGGCAGACAGCCTTGTAGGATATTTGCTTTCTATTACAAAGTATAAGCAGGGTTGTGTCAATACACATTTGATGCCCCAACAATATGCTTCTGAGGTGCTTGCTTTAATAATCATAGTCACATGTCATTTGCATCAACTTAAAGGAAATTAATCTGCGACTATGCTATGCTGGATATAATCTTAATTTGGCAAATATCAGAGTAATGGTCTAGAAACAAATTTCAGAATTTTTCCTATTTTGTTGTTGAGTTCTCTTGTCAGTTCTCTTGTTCTCTTGTAAAGACTTCATAAAGCCATCAATGGAAGTAATAATTTGTGTTCTCTGTCCTTATTTTGTTCTGGATATCTAATCCTTGACGTTGGTTTTGCTGTTCATCTATTTACTTCTATCTTGAAGAGAAGGCAGCCAGCATAGATTATCCAAACCAAACAGAAAAGATTTTAGAGTTTAGATAAGTAATAATGTGTGAGTTACTTATATGAAGGTAAATTTCCTCACTCTAACAGTAACCTCTGTGTCTTCAGAGTGCACTCTTAGTTTCTACTGGAGTAGTCCAGGTCAGGCTTGTCCCAAATGTGGTAAATCCCAGTGAGATACCCATACAGCAGTGCTGTAGGGCTATTCTGACTATTATCTATACCTCATGAGTCACTTTGTGACTCCACTAGAGACAAACTACTAAGTAGTACATTACTTTTTGAAAGCACAGCAAATCCTTGCACAAGAGAAAGAAAATTTGGAATTGTTCTTTCAATTTACTTTTTCCATGAAAAAAATGAAATTTCATTCTTCTGCCTTCTCTTTGTCCTTTCTTCAAAAATAAATGTGTACGAAACTATACAGTGACATGTAGGAAACAACACAGTTCCTACAGGAATGGTAGACCTCTTTCTTTAAGAGGAACATATCAGATCAGCAGGCAGATGCTACCAATGCATATATGCAGACACAGAAGTTAATATGACTTTCCCTTTTATAAACATAGAATCCTATTAACCTTCTCCCAGAAGACTGCCAGCAACCTATTCATAAAAGGGATTGTAATGCTCCATAAGGGATACATCAGGCATTTTCTATGCCATATTATTCAAGTTTCTGGATGCTTCTTGCATAATCATATTAGGGTAAATTATAACTTTCAGGAAACAAGCGTAAACACTGAGTCAAGATTAAATCCTCCTCAGGAAATTCTTTAGCTTTGTCACAGAACTACAGAAAGACCCAGCCTCTGAGGAAGCTGAATCACATTCTTACCCAGTTTGAGCATCCTCAGTTTTCATCTGAGTCGGGCAAATTCACTTATGCTGAATTCCACAACACTGTAAATGAACAGCTATTGCTATCAGAATTTGTGCAGATATCTCCTAGGACTGACCAATAATAGTTAGCTGCACTAACTTTTCATTCCTCTCTGGATAAACTATTTATTAATAACCCAAATAATAATAAGAAAAACTGAGAAAAATTTAGATACACACCCTTCCTACATATTTCTTCAAGCTTTCTGAAGCATTAAAACAATTTACAGCAATGTGTAAATTTTCTGGACTATAATCAATAACGTTTAAAAAAGTCAGCACTTCTGAGTGCTTAAGTAACTCAGAAAAACAGACTTATTTTAGAAAGCTGAATTTGACAATTGCAACCATGTCAAAGAAAAAAAGATATGTTTTGCTAGTTCCAAAAGATTTTATTTAAGAATTAACATAATCAGGAACAACTGAAAATTAAGTCTTGTGTTGTACATTATTAAGTGTAATGACTAACCAGGCATTCCCTGGACTGTACTTTTTATATAGACTTACATAATAAGTATGTCAGGAAGTCCATGCTATTATAGACATAGATAGATTATTTAGTAGGATTTCAAATACACACAGATGAGGCTTATATTACAATGCCCAGCTGCAGAAGGCATGTATATTTTCTTCCATAATACTAAATTATGAATTACATGTAAGTTAATTCTTATGGCCTCTAAAATGCCAGTTCACACCCTGGCATGAAGTCTTAGCAGCAACCATTATGGGCTACTTTTCAGTTTCGATGCCACTCATGTTTTTGACCATCACTCAAACACTGAACCATATAGTATCTATTTCAGCCTGCTTTGTTAATATCACTAGTTAAACACTGTACTCTAGCTAACCACTGTGGAATAAATTCTCCTTCCTTCTTCTACTACAGCAATTGATATCAGAACACATCTCCCAATCCAAAGCATCAAGACTTGCACATACAACTTCTCAGGTTCAAAATTGGCTGAGCTAGATTTACATCTTAGCCTTCTTAGTAAACATGCACATTTGTTCGACCTTTCCTTTACAGGTTACAGAGAAACACATGCTCATGAGCCTGAGATCCAGTAAAGCCCTCTACATGCATCAGGGGATGATCTTCTGCATTGTAGTATGAATTGCCAAGTTTCAGTTTTAGTAAACATACTTTAGGAAAGAAAACTTCAGCATACAACAATCTCTCATTGAACATCACTTTCAGTCTAGCAGATGGAGCAATTTTGTGCATAAACTTCAGTCAAAATCCCATGGGTAGCATTTTCTACATACTTCCTTAGAAAGGACTTTTCTACGTAGGCTTATAAGGTCACTACATAACATCCAAAGTAAAAGTTCACATAAGAGGTTTCAGTATCAATTTTTAAGGTTAAAGTTGGGGTGTCAAAATTCTGCTGTGAAAGAGAGCAAGTTCATTCAAGTTAAACATTCAAGTAAAAGCGAGTTCTGCAACCAAACAGAAGGAAAGTTAAAAAATTCTATTTGATGTAGGAATTGAAGACAGTCCTGCTCTCTGCACATTCTTTCCTAGTCACCACTGAATATTATTCTGATGTATGTAGGAGACTGATTATTTTATTGAAGTAATTAATCAAGTAATGACTACACTTGTGTGTTCAATTATAGTCTTTATGGTTGATTAATCTTTATAATACATGTCATTACTGGCTCTATTTTTTTTCCACCCAGGGCAAAGAAGGCCAATGTAAAAAATGAGAAGATAGCTGAAACAAACTTGTATACTTAGAAGGTATGGTAGCAGTGTTAAAAACACATTTTTCAGTGTCAGAAATATTGGTTTGCCTACTGAAGCTGAAAAATAAAATGCACACTTGCTAAACATAAGATTCCCATGCTGTAGCACCAACTTGCTTTTCAAACATTAGAAAGCAAGCTTTTTAAGGGTCATAATGTACTAAGATTTCCAGAAACATTAGGGAAGAAAAGAAAGAACAAAGTTTTCCATTTACCATCTGATTTTAACTTATCCATGTTTGTTTTAATAGCTCTGATTAAGGTCAGTGAGGTAATCCTTTCTTTATCAAATGATGCAGTAATTGATAGAGGAGAAATGTGGCACACAAACACCACCATTTTCACAAATGTGAAGGAAAAGGAGAAACAAAAGAGAAGATTCTCCTACTAACACAGCCAAGGTTAGCCAAGGTGGAAAAAAAAGGAGGGTAAGATCAAGAAATCATGATGCTACACCCTTCTGTCACTGTCTTTTCCTACCTGTCAATTGACAGGCAGCCAGCTCAGACAAATATTTTGCTGCTTCAGCTGCCCTTTCCTTTCACTCCGGTATACCTCTCCCAGTTGATGTGAAGTCTGCTTTCAGTATGTTAAGTTCTAACTTGTCTCATTTCAAACTGAAGTCCAATTCATACAGATGACTTAATTTGACTAATGGCCTAGGGAATATGGGCTGAAATTTGCATAAGCATAACCCATGCAGCATTGTCACCTACCCATATTGCTGCCACAGATTTCACTGCCTTCACAATATCTGTCTTTCAGTCCTCTTAACTCTCCAGGTCAGTAACAAGCATATATATATATGTTTTAGGTCTGTTATCTGTTCTAAGAAGTGGCAGATAACTGAACAGCTTCAGATTTTCCAGCAGCAATAAAGCAACAAATAATTAGATTCCAAGAGAAAAATGGTTGCTGCTTTATTTAAACCCCTATCTACCATACAATGTAAGTATTATTATCATGTATTCCCACTACTAATTATGTAGCAAGAATTAAAAAAAGGAAAAAAATAACAAAACACTACATATTGTAAGACAGTCTCCACAAACATACAAACATTTCAGAAAGCTGTATTATCTTTGCATTTAAGATGTGTTAGTAAGTGCTATATGTGAACATTTCCTGAAAGAGAGAAAAAAAAAAACCCTTAAAAAATAAAACAAGAATTTGTCAATGTATGAAGATTAAGTTGCCTTTTTACAGTTGAAATTATGGAATTTTACATGCACAAGCTTTATTTATTGAATAATTAAATTTTGAGTTGTTTTTGAACACTGTGAATTGTGCTAGAAGGCTGAAGACCTTCAGAGTTTTCAGGAAGTCCAGCCACTTCTATATGTCTCTATGTGAATAGCTTTGATTCTATCAAGGACAGTCTCCATTTCTTCCCACTCTAACTTCCACAACAGCATTCTGTGAGGCACAATTTTTGTCTAAGTGAGAGCATATATCCGTACCCTTATTTCACTTTTTCTCTATATTTTATAGATGTTTATCCTACAGGTACATTTAACAAGGAGATGTACCCAATTGAATTAGGCCCCCAGGGAGGCCACACTTCCTTTGGGCAGCTTAGAGGAAGGGCTGAGTGAACTTATAACCTGCCTGTGTCTTTATTTGTAGGTATACATATGTATACATATGTAGGTATACATATGTCCACAATGTTCAACTGTGATACTGAACACTGATAGATCACTGATAGATCAAATACTTTCTTCTGCTGACAAAGGTGAATGAGATGTCATCGCTCTTCCCCATCACAAATTAATTCTTTGCAAGTGCAAATAAGAGTCATCTGACATCTGCAAGAGTTTTATCTGATGTTTCACTTGAACACAGCTATTATCCTGTACAATAGTGTACAATATGCAATAGGCCCAGGACTTCCAGGGATAATAGATACCACAGGTAGGGGGAGTTGTCATAGAGGCAGCATCTAACTTTTCCTGGGTTCTCTCTCTGTCGTATTTCACAGTGTCATTTCCATCATCTTTCTCAAGGGGAAGAGAATTATGCCAGCCCTTGACTCCATGCTCATGACAAGGTTTGGTCAACGCACTCATCTGAGCAATATAAAGTGTCACTGGAGTATGTAGGCTTGCAGGATCATTTAAGAGACTGAAAGATCTTCAGACTAAAGATTTGCAACCTAGTCCCAAGTTAAAGACTATTACTGCTCCAGAGTGAATATTTCACAGCTCCTTGCAAAATGTTACATAATTCCTCTGCTAGAAAGACCTGCTTTAGTATTTGTCAACTTAGAGTCCAGGGGATTTTGTTTTCCCTAAACTTGCATCTCCTGTGAAAACACACTGCTGTTCTGTCTGCCAAGTCAGTACAGTGCTTGACAATGAACATTTCAAATGACAATTATTTTCAGCTCAGGAAGCTGCTAGTAAGCCAAACAGTAGGTTTACAAGACAAAAAGACATAATAAAAAATGAGCAGGCATTCACCAAAGCAGACTTATTGGCCCCAAAATTGAAGAAAGCTGCTGTCATAACCTGTAAACCTGTAGTGGCTGAATCTACCCTGAGATTTACAAAGTATTGTATTTACTATTGGAAAAGAAAGATAACTTCGAAGTATTAGGTTAGAAAAGTTACTTCTTCAAAGTGACACCCTGGTGTTCATAAGTGTTCTCCACCTATGACTGCAAAATTGTGTTTATTTAGCTTACAAGTAAAAATTAATATTGTTCTCAGATCTACAGGATCAGTGAAGCTTATGGAGGGGAAAACAAACAAACAAAAAAACCCTCCAGTATCCTTCTGCTTCATAAATTATAAACAACTGCCCGATAATAAAAAACAGTATGATCAGGGTTGTCTTCATGTTGGCAATTTCAGAACGATGATTGATAGAGCCAGGAAGACAATAGAGTTTGATTTTCATAAAGTATTCTGACCCTTCAGGGCTAAGAATAGCAGAAAGCAAATGAAAAATAATTTGTAGTTTTGCTGGTAAACTAAGCATGACAAGGAAATAGTACAGGATGAATGTAACCTCAAAATGTTACATCCATCTATACATCTATTTGAATGTATCATTTTCTTCTGTGAAGAAGAAAGTCCTTGCCAGCCTCTCTCTGGCAGACTAGTTATCAAATTACTGCAATTTTGAAGCATGCTGCTTTTATACTTAGAATTTTCTCTGCAATATAATACTTTAGTTTTAATTACAGGTTAAGCCATTATACAGACAAATCTTAATATTTATCAATATCTAAGCTGTTGAAGTTTCCTTTCAGATATAACAATGCAACATTCTTTGACACAATCAGGATTCATTTGTTAATAATGCCCAGAAAAATCACGGTTGTTTTATTTGTCAGATACTAACATACTGTGAAAGCGACGGTGCTAGTGAAGGTTTCTTAAAATATGAGCTCAATTACTTTTGCTGTGTGCAGATTAAGGTTCTATCTATATTGCTTCTTAGGGTTAACTTCGAGGTCATCCTCAAACAGCATTCTTTGCTTTTTCCCCTATCTGTACTGTACTTCAGAGTCTATACCTATATCTTTCATCTCATACTCTCTTATTTTCACAGCATGACGCAATGCAGTGTACAAATTCCTTGCCTACTGCAAAACACAGCCCTTCCCCAAAAGCCTGTTTATTCTACCATGTTTGGGATACTATGGATAACATAGAGGAAAGGGGATACAGAGGAACAGCAAAAAAACTGACTCTGCAATAATGTTGACAGAGATTTTATGCCAAAGACTACATGATAGAAGCACATTTCAAGGAAATTTGGGTTGATCCCCTGTCCAGGATTTAATACTAACTTCTACGTTTCAAGTAGACAGTGTGCATCAGTTTTCTTATCTCTGGGAGATGAATGTATAGGTTTAAAATGTAAAGATGTTGGTAGATTTATTCTAGAGGACAAAATCTTAGTCGCCTCTTAAGACAACAACAAAACACACTTTGTCTTCATTTGCATGAATAAGGACATGAGAGACACTTGGCATAGGAGCAGTAGTTTGCGTCTAAGAATATGGATGCTCATATTCATAACCTATGTGACTTTTATAGCTGATGGCTTCTTAAACAGTACTAGCACTAGCGACCGTCTGAATTTGTTAACTTTTTTTTTTTTTATTTTTCTATGTATTATGACTACAGAGAAAACCCTGAAAATTTGTAGTGGCTAAGTATTCCAGCACACCCTAAACCTTCTAGGAAACAAGAAGAAGCCCAGCTTTACAAAATATACTGTTTGGTTCACCATTCCTCAGCCCTCACACTGTTTTTGTGATAAAGTCCAGTGAAGTGATGTGCTACTGATATGCACACTCAAGGAACACTTTAGTGTTTTATTGCTGAGCACTACTGCTATAGGGTGAGGTAAGCACGTGCTGTGTTGACTTTGCAGACATTTGGACTTCATATTAAACAAACATAAGAAAAAGCCTTGTACAGTGCCAAAAGATTTACAAGTTCTTGTAACCCTCAATACATACTGAACAAGTATGGCACAAGTCCTCAGGGCTGACCACGGTTACTCCTTCCTCAAATCTTAGCCAACTTCCTTACTCCTTCCTGCATTATGCCACCAAACTTTAGCATCTCCCTTTATGTGTCTCTCATAGTTTCCATGTTGTCATGTCAAGTTCTGGTACTACAGCGAAAATTATCAAACTTTGAGTATTCCTGTCATTTATTTACCAAAGCTTGTTCAGACAAGCATACAAATATATCTTTTCCTCCCACTGGCTCAGTTAGTATCTTCATTGCATTTTCCCAAATTTCTACTTATTGCAGGTTTTGAACATAGCAAATGAGCTGTGAAGAACAACAATCAAAACCCAATCCAAATTATTAAAAGCTTCAGAAACATTGCTAAAAATTTATTCAGACCAGAATACGCAGTCATAGCATACTTCGATACACTCGTGTAGAAAGCTTGCCCCTTTAAACACTTGTCAGCTCTAAATGGGATCTGGGCATCTCAGTGTCAGCACTATTTCTTGATATTCCTTTATATTTCCATCAGAAATACCATGCATAATGCAAATAACAAGGTCATCTCACAGAGAATGCTGAGTTATTTAAAGTCTACCACAGTAATCCTCTTCTTCTAGAAAGAAGATTTTGTCATTATTAGTGTCAACTATAGGTCACTTGAATATAAGACTTCATCAATGTCAATTAAACTCTATGACCTTCAGTAAAATAGTGGAATCAAAGTTAATTCAAATGTTAACAAATATAATTCTTTTCATCATTTAAACACTAGTTTTATCTAAAATTATTTTTTCTTATAATAAAAGTAATGGTCAATTTAATCAGAAAATTTCCTCATGGATTAAAGTATTAGACTTAAAATAACTGTAAATTATTTGTTGTAATTTTCCAAATTAGCGAAGATTGCACACAGGTATCTGTCGAATTAACCTCTAAATGATTATTTGTATGCATTATAGCAAAATATTTGATAAAGCTATAATTCTTCATTGAAATAATTAAATGTATTTTCAGAATTTAAAATCGTTTATGGTTTTACGAGTAGTGATACTTAAGTTATACCAATTTTCAGACTCTTTGTATAAGACTTTAGTATAACTTCATACATAAATCAGATTTAGGGAAACTAACTGTCTTAGGTTTGGATGGGATACAATTTATATTCTTCATAGTAGCTAATTTGTGCCTGTGTTTTGAATTTGTGTTAATGGAAACAGTGTTTATAATTCAGGGATGTTTTAGATACTGCTAAGCAGTGCTTTCACAGCATTAAGGCCTTTTTGTTTGTCATCCCACCAACACTGGGGGTACACAGGGTCTTGTGAGGGGAAACAGGCAGGAAAGCTGATCCCAATTGACCAAAGGGATATTCTATTCCATTCCATATGGAGTCATGCTCAGAATGTAGAGTAAGTGAAGAAGAAGGAAGGGAAGGATGTTCACAGTGATGTCTTCTAGACAAGGATTTGGTCTTGAATTACAAATTTCAGTTGAGGATGTTTGTTAGTCTGAATTTAGGAGCCAGCTCCTACAATCAGATGCCCTACATGATAATAGTTATTATTTCACCTCTAATTTTAGTGGATCTGCAAAGACTTAAAAAAAAAAAAAAGCCAAAAAAAATCAATTAATTTTGTTAATCTCTTTTCTGATCTGTCTCTAAATTTTTATCAATACCTTTAAACTGGTTTAGAAACCTTTATTACATATAAAATTCTTCTGGTATGTAAGTTACAATCAAGGTTTAGCTATTCTCAGAGGAATGGGAAAGTGATTATATTCTTGAAATGCCCAAGCTATGATAAAAAACATGATCTGAAGAAGAAGTTGGCTTCAGTTATAATGTTGTCTTAAAAGCTATTTCCAGCAAAAATGAGAAGGGAAAAAATGGAGACGTATACTGTCTTGGTTTGAAGACAATCATGTGATTTAAACCTTAAAGCACAAAAGGACACAAAAAATATGAAAAAGAAAATAGCTCTAATATTATATATGTATATATTTATTTATAGAACACAGAACAATTGTAGTAAAAAATGAAAGAAAGAAAACTTTCTTTGTGTCCAAACTCTTAGTCCAGTCCCATGGCTGGGGCTGCTGTGACAAAGATGGCCAATGTGACTCTTGCCGAGATGTAGCCCAGGCAGGGGCTGAGGGCAGATGCATTCTCCCCGATGTTCCAAGTTGAAAGGGAAGAGAAGGAAAAAACTCCATGTTTGGCGGGTCTCTTCTTCCTGAGGGGTCCAGACTCCCATTTAGGGACAGTGACTGAGCTGGTCATGAGGGCACTGTGGTGAGAAAGAGAGAGCAAGCCTTCCTGCAGCCTTCCACACTGAGGGCCAAATTAAAAGAGAGTCAACTGCCAGGCCAGGGCACCCCAGTGCCAGTTCAGCACTGCCAGCCAAGGCATGGTCAGTGCAGTCTCAGAGCGGTCCTGGCACAGACTGTCCCCCTTGCACATGTGCGCTGCCAGCCAGGGTGCACCACTCTACTCCCTCATCACATGGCCACTCCCACACTCCTCCAGGTGCTGGTGAGCAAATCCCTGCCTCCCTCACCAGGCTGGTTGCCACATCACCAAGAGCACTACAGCGGGCCTCCATGTGCCTTGGGAACATGGTGGGCAGCAGCGATGAGGGCCTGCCTGTGCATGAACCCGCCCTGTGCCCGCCAGCATGCATGTTGGAAAATAGAAAAAAAATTACTCCGAAATAGAAACCTACCCCATAACATATATTTTTAGGTTGTTAATACTTCTCCGCCGGATAAGATGTGGATGATACTTCAAATATGAAAAAATTTTCACTCTTTCACTTTTCATAAGATCTTTCCTCCTATACTGACATTTTAGCTTAACATTTCTGGGTTTGTGTTTCTAAATAAAACTTTATATGACAGTTAACAACACAACATAGATAACAGCTGCAGCTGCAATTTATGCTACAACAACAAGACAGCTGATGATACCACACATGAGGCACAGATTCTTTTTTTGAAACAATCTGGAGTGTAGATCTAATGACCAAAAACAGGAGAAAACACACGCTACCTTTATTTCAAGGAAAGGCAGAAGGAAATGTTGTTAGGAAGAGATACTGAATGAGTGAAGCAAGAAATCTGTTGAAATCCACCCTGTTTATCAGCACAGGATGTAATAATAGCACAGGTCACTATAGTGTCTGTTTACAAACAAAGCCATGTCATTAATTGAATGCACAACTGTTGATCATTTAATATGAACAATTAGGATCAATGTGTGTATGTATAAACTATGAAGTTGATGTATAAAAAAGATTTGCTTTGGGATTAAATATTCCCCAGACCTGTAGAAAAAAACATCATGCTCTGTACAGCTAAAATAAGTTGCCAAAGGCTTGACCAACCACGGAAAATGTTGTTAAAATAAGGATTTATTGACCAATAAAGTGGAAGTCTAACACTAATCTGGCCATCCTGGGCTTCCTTTATATTCACTTGAAAGAAAGTGGTATTCTTATAGATCAATTTGTCTAGATGTAGATGTCTAAAATAAAGCAGATTACTCATTCCAAATAAATGCATATTTTGTTCTTTTTTCATAAAGGAGCCCAAAGGTATCAAAGAGACAGATTTCTATATCTTTCTGCCATTCTAAAAGCCTAAAGTGTATGAGATGAACCTCAATTTTTCTGTCTGACTAGGTGAAAACTGTCTTTTCATCATGACTCTGGTATTAGCAATTACAAAGAGAGAATAAACAACTATTGACTAG
The DNA here is from genome assembly GCA_013400695.1 of Neodrepanis coruscans. Taxonomy (NCBI): domain Eukaryota; kingdom Metazoa; phylum Chordata; class Aves; order Passeriformes; family Philepittidae; genus Neodrepanis; species Neodrepanis coruscans. The sequence continues at coordinate 25,011 of VYZS01062322.1, forward strand.
GGTAATGAAAAGTTATATATGAGAAGAAGATAGCTGAGTTTAGAAGATATTGTATTCCAAAGACCGACCTGGACTATGAAGACAGTATAGGATAAGATGGGTTTAGGACCTATTCCCATTATGCAGCCTGCAAAAGTAAAGGTTGAGTAAAGCTGAGATCCTCAGCTCAGAATACTATGAAGCATTTGCCAGCTTGTTGCCATAATCATACAGAAGCTTGATAACAGAACCATAAGAGCAGAAGAATTCAAAGATAACCTATGTGTTACACAGATATAAGCAGGGATTTTCTTTTCTATTTTTCTTTCCCTCCCTATTCATCCCTTCCTTACATTCTTGTGGCCTCTTCTGGATTTTGTATCTATGTACTTCTATTTGCTTTCAGCTTAATTTAATTCACAGCAAGAAATGTTTGGGATAAGCAGCTGAATCCTAAGGTCATCTATTCCCTAGAACTTCTAGTCAATGATGTTTGAATTGACAATCACCAAGGTTGCCTGAAGTCTTGTGTGTCTTTAACAACTTGCATAGCTAACTTGAGTGAAAATCTGTTTCCTGTACAAAGTCATGGACAATTATAGGATTCAGTGGAGTAACATGCAAACAAAGGATTGATTTTGAAGCAATATTTTCTGCTACAATTACTCTAAATTGATCGACCTGTTGACATCATATTCATACAGTCAGTTTGCAGTTCATAAAATCACAGAGTGTTAAGGGTTTGGAATAGACCTTAAAGATCATCTAGTCCAAACCTCCACTACGATGGGCAGGGACACATCTCACTGGACCAGGATGCTCAAGGCCTTATCCAACATATTCATGATGAGACACTGCTCACACCATGGACAGAAGGTATTTGCCCAAGGTAAATGTGATCCTTCCAGATATTATACAATTTTGCCATCATGGCACACAGTGAGATAATAGGCAAAAGCTAGCCAGCTATTGTTGTGTCCCTTGTTAGACTTCTGTAAATTCTCCCTTAGTCATATATAACAGGTATATATATATATAACCAGGCAGATTTTTCAGTTTTGGCAAAAGTGTTTTGAAGTAGTAGCTTCAGCCAAAACTAGAATTTCATTGCCAGCTGACTCTAAATGACTTTAGAAAGGCAGAAGACAAGACAGGTACTACCTAAGACAGAAAAAAGAATCCTTCTCTTGGAAGTTTGTAGCATCACTTTTGAGATCAAGAAAAAAACTATAGCTGGCTGGAAAGGAATAGATTGTAATCCTAGAATCACTCATGGTTATTTCAGATTTACAANGAAGCAATATTTTCTGCTACAATTACTCTAAATTGATCGACCTGTTGACATCATATTCATACAGTCAGTTTGCAGTTCATAAAATCACAGAGTGTTAAGGGTTTGGAATAGACCTTAAAGATCATCTAGTCCAAACCTCCACTACGATGGGCAGGGACACATCTCACTGGACCAGGATGCTCAAGGCCTTATCCAACATATTCATGATGAGACACTGCTCACACCATGGACAGAAGGTATTTGCCCAAGGTAAATGTGATCCTTCCAGATATTATACAATTTTGCCATCATGGCACACAGTGAGATAATAGGCAAAAGCTAGCCAGCTATTGTTGTGTCCCTTGTTAGACTTCTGTAAATTCTCCCTTAGTCATATATAACAGGTATATATATATATAACCAGGCAGATTTTTCAGTTTTGGCAAAAGTGTTTTGAAGTAGTAGCTTCAGCCAAAACTAGAATTTCATTGCCAGCTGACTCTAAATGACTTTAGAAAGGCAGAAGACAAGACAGGTACTACCTAAGACAGAAAAGAGAATCCTTCTCTTGGAAGTTTGTAGCATCACTTTTGAGATCAAGAAAAAAACTATAGCTGGCTGGAAAGGAATAGATTGTAATCCTAGAATCACTCATGGTTATTTCAGATTTACAACTGGGAAAAAGTGTTTTCCTGGAGAATAGAGTAGTCCTGGTGGATGGAAAGTAAAATATGAGTCAGCAGTGCCCTGGCAGCTAGGAGGACCAACTGTGTCCTGGGGAGGCATCAGGCAAAGCATCATCAGCCAGATGAAGGAGGTTATTGTCCCACTCTGCTCTGCATTGGTGTGGCCTCACCTTGAATATTGTGAGTTTTGGGCACCACAATATAAGATATTAAGAGATTAGAGAGTGTCCAAAGGAGGGCAATGAAGATGTTGAAGGGCCTTGATGGGAAGCTGTATGAGGAGTGACTGAGGTCACTTGGTCTGTTCAGCCTGGAGAAGAGGAGACTGAGAAGAGACCTCATCGCAGTCTAGAACATCCTCATGAGGGGAAGAAGAGGGATAGGCACTGATCACTTCTCTGGTGAACAGTGATAGGACATGAGGGAATGGCCTGAAGTTGTGTCAGAGGATGTTTATGTTGCATGTTATAAGGTTCCTCCCCCAGAGAGTGTTTAGGCACTGGAACAGGCTCTCCAGAGAATTGGTCACAGCACCAAGCCTGGCAGACTTCAAGAAGGATTTGGACAATTCTCTTAAGCACATGCTGTGACTTTTGAGAGTGGTCCTGTACAGGGCTAGGGGTTCGATGCAGTGGTTCTTGTGGGTCCCTTCCAACTCCATATTCTGTAATTCTGTGATTCTTTGATTCTGGAGCTTGTTCCAGAGCTAAAAAGACTGTTTTCAAAGTTTGGAGTAAGAAGAGCTAGAGTTCCTGTGGTTAGATTATATATCTATATATATACAAAATTTATTTTTTTCCTTAGAAACAGACTGTGAACTTCAAGAGCTGGGGCAGTGCAGCACCAACACACCATTTGGACAAGAAGGGATCAAAGGAGCCTAATTTACATCCGCTGAGGACTTTGCTGCACACATGAAAGGAGATGAGACATTAGGTACAACTGACAAATTATTGCTCCAAAAATGATGTGGTTTTGGGTGGAAGCACAGTCAGAAATGATCAGTGTGTCTGAGAGCCAAATTGACTCATGGAACAGGGAAAACAAACACAACCTTGCTGCACATGTCTAACCACGGGGTGACATCCAGTCGTTGCTCATACAACTAGACTCATGTGGCAAACAGCCCAAGCAGGCAAACTTCAGAATACTAAAATCTAGCATAATGATACCACTCTTGGAAATATTTTAAACCCATATTAAACATAAAAAAATAGGTCCATTTAAGTTTCATTAAACTGTCAATCATTTCTGCACCATTCAATTCTTTAAGGCAGAAGAATTGACAGAGGAAAAACTGAGAAAAGTAGAAGCAATTAATTCTAAATAACAGTTCTTATTTCTTCTAAGGACAACTAACATGAGTACAAGAAGAGGAAAAATCTGTAAAGGCAGTAATTTTAAAATATTTCATTGCTTAGACAAATAGTGGTGTGTATTCTTGTCAGAAATATTTTGTTTATTTTAGTGTTTCCAGGGTTCAGTAGAAGACAAAGACAATATGCTTGACAAAACACGAACTACATGAGGCCTTTTAGTGTGGCAGTTAAGCTACATAAAAAGACACATTCTTTTATTTAGATATTTTTCTTCCTTCTTACATTTTTGCCATCAGAATATATTTGCCATTACTACAGAAATTGTGAGATACATGCAGGAGATTTAACTAATCAAGAAACTGAAAATGAATCGACAGAACACTAGAAACCATCAACTCTTTGAAAGAGGAGGATTACTCTGTAACAGTCATTTGTCATCTTACTCTTGATACAGATATGTTTGGAGGTTTAACAGTCTTTAGCTTAAACATATTCACATTGCATTTTTAGTTTTAATTTCCTGAATGTTCTCTTGTAATGAGATTACCATATTGCGTATTTTCTAGGCAGATTTTCTTGTCTGCTACCTAGCAAATTCTATTATTTCTTGCTTTTCATCCAAGACATATTACTGTGTTTATTGCTTTTGCAAGAGAATGGCAATTCAGATTCTGAAATTGATAGGTGTGTGCAGAGGTATTATTGCAGACCTTGCCCTCTGCTCTCTGTCATAGTATGCTTACTTTTCTTAAAGGATGGAAAGGAAATGGCTGTAAACATTTGGGGTTTTTTACCCTCTTCTTTAAACGTCAAGGTTAGGATTCTCAAATAAGTGTTAAATTGGAGCATGGATAGACTGGTAAAAAAAGTAGCATTACTTTTTTATAGCACTCTTTGAAAGTGGCTTTGAAAAACAGTCATATAATTCTACTGAGATCATGGAAGTTTTACTTGCAGCTAGACCACTTTTGTTCTTGCCAAGGAACAGACCCTTCCAGGCTATAGTCCACACTTCCTGATAGTTGATATATCTCCACTGACAACTGGAAAGTGAACATCCAGTCTGGTTCAGGTATGTGAATGCAATTTGCATTCCTGTCAAATTAACCGCTGTACATGGCATTAATTTTTATGCTGGCTTCATGCCAGATGTGAGACAACAGGTGACATCTTTTTCAGAATGAAGTTAGAATGAAGCTGCTGGCAAATACCTGATTCTGCAGAATGTGTATAAGTTGAAGTAAATCTATCACTGGTTTTGTTTTTTCTGCACTGTTGATCCAATAGTCAGTTTATACTGAATCAGACATTAGCATCCCATGATTTTAGCTTATATTACCTGAAGCAGGAATATAAACTTGTCTTGATTTCATCACAAAATCACAAGCTTATCCTCAAATGCATTAAGAAAAGGAGAGACTGATTTCATCTTTCCTTTGCAGAATGGTAATGTATTTTATTTCAATTATTTATCAGAAGAGTTTGTAATAATTCAATTTTTATTGAATAAATATTGAATAATTGAATAATAATGCAATTTTTATTCTTTATTTGTGTAACAATAATTAATATTGTCAAGCAAATGGGTGTACTCAGATCCAATAAAAATCACAACACCAGTATGAGGATATTATGTCCTTAGAATTCTCAAAATTGATCTCCAGTCTTCCACAGACTAAAAAAAAACCAAACAAACCAAACCGAAACAAAACAAAAAAACCAATCAAAACAACAATGAACCAAAAACAAAACCAAAAAGCAGCTGCTTTTAATTTTAAGTTAGTTGGCTGGAATGCAGAAGCCTAACAACCTTGCAACGAGAGACTGAGAAGTAAATGGAGACTGCAGAAAGCAGCACAGATACATCAGGATTTGTTGATTCATCCTGAATACTTCTTCTGAATACTTCTTCAACTGTCAATCCAGGCATGAGAAATAGTAAAATATTTCTCTCATCTTCAGTTTTGGCAAAGCATAACAGAAACTGGTGTTTGCTAGAAAAGGCAGTAATTTTAATATGCTTTATATAGTAATATCTTTATATATATGTGTGTGCTACAGCAGATATATGCATGCACAACCTTAACCATACATACATCTGAAGTATATTACAAATACTAAGTTTTCCTACTGTGCAAGTTGCTGCTTTTAGTCCCTGACAAATGTAAGTTAACATATAATACTATGTTTATATACTAATTTCTGCCTGAGGATGTCAAATCAAACAGAAAAGTATAGGTCAAAATCATTCCTATCTTTTCCTGCATAAGAAAAATGTGACTGCATAGACTAAATGATCAAGTCTCAAATTATACACTTTAGACTTATGCTTCATGGCATAAGCCCAGTATAGCTAATAGATGACCTGAAGTTCCAAGATAAAAATTTCAGTCATAAACTATCTCCTCCACTGCAGTAGAACCTTCCACCATAAAGATATAGCTCACCTGTATAAGACAAGGCATTTAGTGGGGAGGTGGTTCAAAATAGTTTCTCCTAAGATATAAGGACCATCATAAACTCCAATGTCTTGCATAAGTGTGAGAAACCTTTTTCTTCATGAGTCTTGAACACCCTTTAAAAGTGCTTCCATTGCAGAGATAGTCCAATCAAAATATATTTAAAACACTAAACTGACACTTCTCAAAGAACGAGGGTGAGAAAGAAAAATAATGCAGTAGACGTGGCAACCACACATCTTGTTGCTAATGGATCTTAAAAGAACTTACATCCTTTGGTGATAGAATTTTCCTTGAAACAAATGACAAATGAAGCAAAGTCAGAACTGCAAATTTTTGGTTTCCAAATTCTCTAGTGTGACTATTTCATGATGTTTATATATTACTACAGGGACTTATAATGAATTAAATGTACCTTCTGAGTCACTCTAAAGGGATCGGCTCTGGAGCTACTAGTTTTCCCAGAAGCAGAGTACTATTCATGAGCTGATTAGTGACCTCTAGCCTCAGAGACACAGGGGTCTTCACTTCCACTAAGCTTGAAACTGCAATCAGAGCACAACAGGAATATTTAATGGCAGTTAACTGCTTTAAGCATGTGTGAATATATATACAGAGAGAAAGACAATAATTACCACTAGAATATGTTCTGTCAGTCACTTCTATCTCTAATGGCAGACACTGTATTCAAGAGCACTATATTACATGGAACAGTGTCAAAGATTAGGCATGTCTCTTAATATAACAGTGAAATGATGATTTACTTTGTCTGCTGATGTTTTGTATCAGACAGCCCATACCAGCTATAGTGTGAAATTAGAACATCTTTATTTTCACCATATATTTGTAAACACAGAAAGCAAATGTCACTGTTGCTAATGTTTTCCGCTTTCAAAAACGGTTGTGCCAGCATATCCCTGATTCTGATACTATCTACAGAACAAATGGTAGACTAATTGTCCTTTACTTGTAAACATATGCAATATAGCAGAAGAAACTTAGTAGTAAAAAAAAGTAAACAAAGGGGAGTGTAATTTCCATCCCAATTATCACTGGTATTCAGACTCATAGGCAGATATCTAAATCAGATTTGTGGCTCTTGAGTGACTAAAATGAAATTAGTCCTTAATTTCTGCATCACACTGATTCTAAGATGAACCCCCAAATTCAGTAAGTGTCGTGGTTTTACCACTAAGAAGCATGGTACTGACAAGAGATGTCCGAGAGAAGCCACACACACCCAAAAAGAAAACACACAAGTAACACAGTTTATTTCACACACACAGAAAACCAACAATAAAGTGCAAAAACAGACAAATTAAGCTTTCCCCGACCCCGTGTTGGGATGGGAAAGCTCTGGGATAACGCTGTTTTTTTTCTGTTGGGGGCTCCAGAAGAGACACCGGGATAATTAGAGAAGGATTGCGACCTCAGCTCTCCCAGGGGTTCTGCGGCCGACCTGANATCCCCGTCCCCCCCCGTCATGGCCCGGGGGAAAGGGCAGCCCCGCCCCCCCACCGGGACCTGGGAATGGACAGCCCTGTCCCCTGCTCGCCAGGAGGGGAAAAAAGACCAGTTTTAGCTTCACCCCACAACAGTAAGATATTTAACTTGCTAGTTCTCATCTGGGTTCCCATCCCAGTGAAATAAAAAGCTAGGAGCCAAATAAGAGCTAGTCTTGTTGTATGTGAACCCTAGGTACAGTCACCAAATGTGGTTATAATTTAGTTGATCATTACTTTCCTCCTGACAAATTGTAAATGCCAGTGCAGTTGCTTCTGGTCCCCTTCAGTTCAAAGTCAAATGTATTTTTATCTGCTGTTGCAAATAACTTCTGACTTCATTCTTATATGCATGCTTTATTTTACACACTGAATAGTTCCACTGATCTGAATCAACACTTCTGAGACAGGATACAGCCTGAGAAACAAAACTGCTCTCAAATTTATCATCTTTTATTTTCTTTCTTTCTCTTTCTTTCTTTCTTTCTTTCTTTCTTTCTTTCTTTCTTTCTTTCTTTCTTTCTTTCTTTCTGTGTATCCCTTAAACCCTTTCTTAAATAATTCAGGTGATATGACTCCTTAGATTAGGGATAAGTAAACTGATATGCACACATAATATCCTATCTATTTTCCAATGAGAAAGAGAAGAATGCAAAGGGGAGGATGCAGTGAATATGAATGACCATGCATTTTGTTAATGGCTGATGCAAATCAACAGATGAAAAAGTGTATTACACCAGGTGATGCTAACAGAAGACTACAATCCGGAGAGTCTCTTTCACTAAATCAATCTGAGCACTACCATGATAAAGCTGGGTTTTTCTTTTTTTTTTT
>VYZS01062329.1:0-29735 GCA_013400695.1 Neodrepanis coruscans
AAAAAAAAAAAAAGAAGGCATTATCTAAGAATGGTTTTCAGTTGTTAAACCACCTTCCACTGGAAAGAGGGTCTGGCTGAGTCCCTGCTGCAAAGGAATAGAGGTTCAGTAACCAACCCTCTGACCAAAGCTTAGTGCCACAGACTGGATTATGTCCATCCAATCCAGGGCTAGCACTGCTAGATGTTATTTGCAGTTGCAAGAGTATATGGGAACCAAATGGTGGGAATGATAAAGTCTTCAGGAACTGAACTCATTTGTCCTCTTGCTGAGCAGCAGGGCCTATGTTTGTTATTCCTGAGAGATGTGTTACCTTAGAAGAGGTATGAGGAAGAATAGGACAGTTCCTGCAAACCAACCTTCAGTAAAGAGTACAAGAAGCGTTTTCTTGTAGAGATGCCAGTCTTCCAGGAAATCCCTGTGTAATACTTCTTCACACTGCTCTATTCCAGTGATATTTATCCCACATAATCCACCCAAAGAGAAATAAATATGATTCTAACTCTTTGTCTAATCACACCAAGAGCTCAGAAACACTCCTGGTACTTGCTTATGACTCTCACCTCTCCCTGTGCAGCAGTGGAGCTTTACCTTTAAACCAAAAGTGTCTGTGTGGAGACACAGAGCGCTATCCCGGGTCCCTTCCTTTGGACACCCTAGTTTGGAAATGTGATTTGTGTTACAAAGAAGACCAGTTTGCTAACACATTTGGATGTTATTCTATTTTTGGACTGCAACAGAAAGTAACTTATTTGGGACTTGTTTTCTTCCACCAACACAGAACTGTGAAGTTGTTCTTTTGTTGTTGTTGATCTTCATATTAGTTGAAGCAATTAAGCAAACACACTTTATTTGTCAATCTGGTAAGTAGAAAGAGAAGAAAACAAACCCAACATCAGAGGATGATAAGAAAATCACTTCTATTTTTAGCCTGGTACATTTTCAGACATGTAAACACCTCTGTAAATCGCAGACCCTGAGGCAGAATTCTAGGGATTATTGAATTGCTTAGAAAACTGGCAGCCCTATATGGCATGCCAGGGAAGGACTTGACAAGGCTAATTGTGTTCCTGGTTGTTTTCAGCATCAGTGGGAACTGAGGGCTGTGTCCTGGATGTACTGTACAAACTAAGTAGTAATGACGAAGGAAAGGGAGGTGGGAAGAGCAGGGTGCTGAATAAAGGTAACAGGATCCATAAGCATATGACATTTCACTAATACATTTGGGCTCTGGAATTTGAAAAGCAGTTGCATGCTTAATGGGAGTGAGATGTACTATGGAGAGTGCTTGCATTTCCCTTGGAAATCTTAAATGGAGTAGCTTTGGAGTACATCTTTCTGTCTCTTTTCCCTACAACAGCAAGAATATCAAATTCATTATTAATGAAGTTTTCATATAGACATGGAATTTTCAGATACTGAGAAGTTCTTTGTTTTCCTTCTGTACACTTATGGAGCCTAAAAATTATGTCCACAAGGTTTCAAGCCCTAGTAATAACATTTCAGAAGTTTCCTTTCTTGCAGATTCCCAGTAGAAGAAAACTATTTGCAAATACCTTTTGGCTTGTCTTTTTGCCTTCAGTTATGTGTTTCCATCTAATCTATTGCTTGAGTGACTTACCTGTTGCCCTATGAGGTGTTCCTTAAAGAGTACTTAATTCAAAACCTGTGTGAGTAGGTGAAACTTTTATGGTGTTTTCACCTGTATATCTTGTATTTAAAGTTGGTTTTGTTCATCAAATTCAGTATATTTAACAACAGTAGTTTTCCAGCATTTGGAAGGCATTCAAACCACATTTGTGTGACCCTTTGGGTTCTAGTGGGAGTAGGCAGGTAACCTTTCATGGCTTAAAACTTCAGGGAAACTAGCTTGCTTTCTGTAATGCAGGAACAACATGTCATAAAAACACTTCACTGAAACAGATTTAACAACAGTAACTCTAGAGCAGATTTGTGCTAGGTCTGGCTTTGGTGTCTTTTGGTTTTCTCTGTCATATGCTGCTAAGCATAAAATGGACTGCAGAAAGTGACCTGTTTCTTCTCTCCTAGGGCATATCTGACAGTCTTATGGCAATGCAATCTAAGATTGTGATCATACTCGAGTATGCTACCTCTTGAGAACTGGTGTTATGAGCTTTCTCACTGAGAATTTAATAATAGGACATTTTTGGGAACACAATCTCAGAGTGAGACTGTTGGCATCATGGGGTTTAGGAATAATCTGTCCAGCAGAATAATAAAAGAGAAGCCAAATAAAAAAGTGAGAGGACATGAGACAAGGTAAGCTGGAATGGAGGCTTGGGGAAAATATCCAGGAAATGAGAGAAGGCCTGGAAGAATATCAGGGGTGTGATGGAAAGAGATTGTGAGGAGAAGCGTTTCCAGAAAGGAGAAGCCTGGCACAGAAGTATGAAATAGTATTAAAAGGAGTGATTCATGTTCTGGCCTGGGGGCAGGAGCAGGCTGAGGCTTGCAAGGCTATGGACCATAAAACAAAAGGATTTTTATGCTTGGGAGCAGGCTAACAGGCAACCTGTAAACCCATCTTTCTAAAAGTGTCAGGCAACATTTTGTTGGTACACTTAGAACAAACTGGTGAGGATGTTACTTCTCATCACATCTGTTTAGTTAAATCTGGAGAGGGCAAGACCTGAAAGATATATATATCCTACTGAAAAAAAAAAAAAGAGCAATGTGAGTTTTCTGGCCCACAAAGCAAGTGGCAGTGAAATGATAGCACTGATATATTTTTTTTTCTCAAACAAATAAGATGTTCTTATCCATTGAATCTACAAGCAGTAGGCCTTTGCCTATCTTCTCCCTTGAATAATGCTTGAATATTGGCTGTGAGGACCTAAACTATGTGGAGGAGTCTACCAGCAGTGTGGCTGGTCCATGGCTCAGTTTAGTTTTCCACTCATTAAGGTGCCCTGTAGTTCAGAAACAAATGTGAGAAGGATGTCTTGATGCAAAGAATGTTTTGAGTAATTCTTTAGCTTTGAAAATGAGTATGAATTCTTCAAGGGATGTTTCCAGGCAATGCAGGTTTTCCTGTTTTTCACTGTGCCTAACATGAATGAGATCAGCATCTAAAACCCACGCAAGGATGAACTTAGAGCTGTTTTCTTCCAGTTTTCACTATCAGAATGACGATGACCAATTGACAGGAGTGCCAAGTCACCAACAGAGCTTCAGGATCGTGCCAGTGCTGTGATAACTTTAAAAATAAGTTTGAAAAGCATTAAAAAAAGCTGAAATAGGGGTGACAGGTTCAGTATAGGATAGTCCCCTTCTATGGGGACCCTGAAGATTTAGAGATTAGTCAATTGATGATGGAGAGGATTAGACAGATTGGACCCCAAATACTAAAATAAGTACTCATAATTATTTTGGTATACTATAAAAAAATTAACAGGTAATTTGCACTGGTATGTGTAATGGAGTAACCTGCAGCATAGTTTCTGATGACCTAATCTGTGGTCATAGTTGGACAGTGTACCAATTCCACATGCCCCATTCTTTACGTTGTCTTCACATAAAATGGCGAGAAAAGTAAATAGTATATCTCTGCAAAATAAAGCTAGGATGTAGCTAAAGTACCTGTGCAGATCCATAAATTGAAGAGTACTCACATCTTTCCATCAAATCCTATGCAGCTGTAGTGCATTTATTTTTTATTATCATGGAGCTGAACTTTAAAGTAATAATAAATGAGTTTAAAAGACTATATTCAGAGAGAAGCTGTAACTATCAGGACCAAGAGATGCTATGATTAATCTACAGACATCACCACAAAAATTGCAGTANTAAAATTTCCAGGTCCAAAAATGTGTGCCACCCTCTCTTATCACTCCACATTTATAATATTCGTTAATCCATCCATCCATCCCCTGTGTCCACCAACCAGCATTCTGCCTGACCTCTGCGAATCCCCAGGAGCCTTCTACAGGTTCTCTGGGCCCTCTATTTCTTTTTGCTACCCTTGCTATCTCTAAAAGAATATTAAACATAGCTTCAAAACTCATGGCAGAGGTCTTACAAGAAACCATATAGTCAAGCTAAAATCCCAGAATTATGAGGGAAAAACCCAAAAGCATCATAGGAGCTGACGATAAGTTTCAGTTTAGATATTCTGCTGCAATCTTGTAAAAGTTATCTTTAGGCTGTTTGGGGGTTTTGTTATGGTTTGGTTATTGGTTTTTCCCTTCCCTGTGGCAGGGAGGGAGCTCAGACAGCTTGGTGGTGGAGCAGCTGCAGGGCCAGCTGCAGGGAGAGTTTCTTTGCCCTCCTCCCCGTTCGCATTTGGTCAGGGATGCACTCCTGCTGCTCTCTCCACCACAGCCAGGGGCAGGCAGAGCCATTGCCTGGTGCTGCAGCTGAGGCATGGGATGGCACAGCACAGTGGCAGTGGTGGTCAGGACTAAAAGTGCATGCGTGCAGCAGAGGATGTGTTTCCAACCTGTGGCTAGCACAGGCACTCTTTTTCATTTGACTGCAGATGGTGAAGAAAATGTGGGGGTTCCTGCTGCAGCTCTGAGAAAGAATCTGGCTCTCCAATGTCTCTACAGCCGTGCAGTCACCATTTCATCTGGATCAAACCCGACCACACTAGAGGAGGACCCTACAATCAGAGGTTTCTCCTCTCTACCCCATTGGTTCTCGTCTGCCGCCCACCATTCAGTGGTAGTGGCTGCCATTTTCCTGTGACCACCAACAGCGGTGACTGAAATCGGTCAGAGACTTATAAATTAACTCTAACAGGGGACAAGGGTTTCCTTCTGTTCCCTACACGTTGTTCAGTTTTGTTCAGAGATATTGGTCTTGTGCTCTGTGTTTCTCTTGTTTAAANGAGCAATGTGAGTTTTCTGGCCCACAAAGCAAGTGGCAGTGAAATGATAGCACTGATATATTTTTTTTTCTCAAACAAATAAGATGTTCTTATCCATTGAATCTACAAGCAGTAGGCCTTTGCCTATCTTCTCCCTTGAATAATGCTTGAATATTGGCTGTGAGGACCTAAACTATGTGGAGGAGTCTACCAGCAGTGTGGCTGGTCCATGGCTCAGTTTAGTTTTCCACTCATTAAGGTGCCCTGTAGTTCAGAAACAAATGTGAGAAGGATGTCTTGATGCAAAGAATGTTTTGAGTAATTCTTTAGCTTTGAAAATGAGTATGAATTCTTCAAGGGATGTTTCCAGGCAATGCAGGTTTTCCTGTTTTTCACTGTGCCTAACATGAATGAGATCAGCATCTAAAACCCACGCAAGGATGAACTTAGAGCTGTTTTCTTCCAGTTTTCACTATCAGAATGACGATGACCAATTGACAGGAGTGCCAAGTCACCAACAGAGCTTCAGGATCGTGCCAGTGCTGTGATAACTTTAAAAATAAGTTTGAAAAGCATTAAAAAAAGCTGAAATAGGGGTGACAGGTTCAGTATAGGATAGTCCCCTTCTATGGGGACCCTGAAGATTTAGAGATTAGTCAATTGATGATGGAGAGGATTAGACAGATTGGACCCCAAATACTAAAATAAGTACTCATAATTATTTTGGTATACTATAAAAAAATTAACAGGTAATTTGCACTGGTATGTGTAATGGAGTAACCTGCAGCATAGTTTCTGATGACCTAATCTGTGGTCATAGTTGGACAGTGTACCAATTCCACATGCCCCATTCTTTACGTTGTCTTCACATAAAATGGCGAGAAAAGTAAATAGTATATCTCTGCAAAATAAAGCTAGGATGTAGCTAAAGTACCTGTGCAGATCCATAAATTGAAGAGTACTCACATCTTTCCATCAAATCCTATGCAGCTGTAGTGCATTTATTTTTTATTATCATGGAGCTGAACTTTAAAGTAATAATAAATGAGTTTAAAAGACTATATTCAGAGAGAAGCTGTAACTATCAGGACCAAGAGATGCTATGATTAATCTACAGACATCACCACAAAAATTGCAGTATATTCTGCCAACAAAAAGATGCTGTTCCATTGCTGTAGGACATTCAGCCCCAGATTGCCATCTGGGTATCCTGCAGTATTCAGTGTCCCATGTTCCTAATTAGCTGGCATATGACATCATGTGACAGAAAGAATTGTTCTCTCTTGTTGGAGATTTTTTTCTGTTCAGAATTTAAGATATTTACACTTGTTTATCTAAAAGGTAAAGTGTTTGCTAGAGGAACTGTAAATGTTCTGAGTACTGTGCAGAAGAAATAGGACACATAAATCTTGACTGCAAAGAATTTATTTAATTTAGACAAAGAGCTTAGAGGGGAAGATGGATGACTAGTTGTACATTTTCAAAATTGCTTCAGATAGAAACCTGAGTTTTCAAGAAAAAATGTTCATAAGAAATTATTGGTTTGAACTGACTTGGTTTTAGATAGGTGATGCCTAAAATCAGAGGAAAGGATGGCACAGCACAGTGGCAGTGGTGGTCAGGACTAAAAGTGCATGCGTGCAGCAGAGGATGTGTTTCCAACCTGTGGCTAGCACAGGCACTCTTTTTCATTTGACTGCAGATGGTGAAGAAAATGTGGGGGTTCCTGCTGCAGCTCTGAGAAAGAATCTGGCTCTCCAATGTCTCTACAGCCGTGCAGTCACCATTTCATCTGGATCAAACCCGACCACACTAGAGGAGGACCCTACAATCAGAGGTTTCTCCTCTCTACCCCATTGGTTCTCGTCTGCCGCCCACCATTCAGTGGTAGTGGCTGCCATTTTCCTGTGACCACCAACAGCGGTGACTGAAATCGGTCAGAGACTTATAAATTAACTCTAACAGGGGACAAGGGTTTCCTTCTGTTCCCTACACGTTGTTCAGTTTTGTTCAGAGATATTGGTCTTGTGCTCTGTGTTTCTCTTGTTTAAATATATAATATTATATATATTCAATTAAAGAGTGGTTATTTTCCTTTTCTGTACCTCATGGATTTGTGTCCCCAAATTTAAATTACATAACTGTCTCTAAACTGGGACAATATTCTTTCTTCTTTGTGTGCAATTCCTCTTCATCAACTGAACTGCAGTTGCACTGATGCAATCCCACCTCTTGCTAATAGAAGACCATGTAGTGTCTCACAGAAGATGTAGGCTAAACAATAAATCTATTTACAGGGAAGAATGTACAGCAAATACTCTGCAACTACTAGTGAAATAAAAATATTTCACCAAAAAGAGATTTGTAGCAAATTTTCATGAAGCAATTTCATTTCTCTGGTTTTGTCTGTCTTTTTCTTGTGGAAGGGCACTTGTCCTCATGCCAAACTGACATCAAGGAGCCTGAAGGGTGGGGGATTTGTAGCTGAAAGGATGAACAGAGGAGACTGCTTTCTGAAACAGTTGGAGCTGACAATGCTGCTAATAATCTGTGGCTGTTTTTCAAAGATTTATAACCTGGCAGACACATTCAACTTCTGCTCACTCTCAAAAGTTACTGAAATAAATATATGGTTTCTTACTTTAGCAATATAAGTTTGCCTAAACAACATTTCAAACCTTAGAGAAGGAGAAATTTGGCCTGTAACAGCTATTTTAAACTCAAGAAGCAATGAAGTTCTGCTTAGTTGTATTATCTAATGTTATTCATAATTAATACATATTCATGATTATTATTCTAGACTCATCTAGCTATGGTTAAATGCTTCTACTGGGAGTACTCTGCAATACAAACCACTTTTTCCATCTAGATCATAAGGGCAGTACTGAGCATTTCCTGATTCATGCACTGAGGTTCTGTTTAATATAAAATTCCAAGGGAAGCCCTGAAGGCAGTGGAAAACTGGGATGCAGCAGTGTGACTCCTCTTTAGATGAATTTTCTTGTTACTTCATGGAGTTAGGAAGCTGGTCTGGCAGAACTCTGTATCTTTCCAGCTGAATACCACACATGAAAAAATTTACCAAGTTTTTTGTGGTTTAGAAAGTAATTATTAGGGTATGCCCCGAGAAAAAGCAGATTAGATCTGCAAACTCTTCAACTATTTAACTTACCAGAACAAATTAGATCTCTGTGGAGACCACCAAAAGGTAAATCCTACTGATGTTCTACCAGGCTTTCAAATGTTCTTTGTAACTTCAAGCCCATAATAAATCTGTAATATTTCACTTCAGCAGCCTCTCTCATAAAATTTTATCCCAAGTAGCCTTCCAGTTCTCTTAAACATGCTTTATTGTATATTGATGCTTCAGCTTGTTGGGTATTTCTGTTTCTTTGCCTTTATGAACCACTCCTTAAAGTGGTCTATTTCCCTGGCACAGGGAATGAAACTGGAACAACTTGTTCCGGCAACTGTTGCTAGTCTACAGTAATTGGATGTATTAAAAATAAAAACAACAACAAAACAATTGTTTTTCCTCATTCCTTCCCAGTAGAGATCAATTAGTCATAGCCTTTATTTAGCACATGTGACATTTACCTAAGCAAAGGCAATTGGTGAGCCAGCTGTATGTAACAGTCCTGGGGAGCATAGATCTTACTCATGCTCCAGACTTTGTTCTGTTGTCTTGTTTCTCACCAAGGGTTAGTCATTATTCAGGGCAGTGCAGGATGTTTCCGGTAACAGGACAAACTGTTATGGGATCATTACTGCCATGCATTTGAAAGGAATTGGATGAGGGAACCAGTTTCTTTACTCGTTGTTGGGAGTACCCTCCACCAACACCCCATGTAAAGAGTTTTCCTTGCTGGGCTTCATGCCAGGACCACAACTCTGGCATAAATTTTCACCTTTGGTGCTTGTTGTCTGCTGTTCATCAGATCTCTGCATGTTCCTGCTCATGTGAGGTTTTGTGAAATAAATTACACACTTGTTTCCCCATCAGATGGCACCTTCTTTGTCTCCTGCTCATGCTCATCCCAGTAGTGCTTATCTCCAGGCTCCAGGGAGAAGTTTGAGATAATTTTATTTTCTTGACAGACACATGACTTGCAGTGGGTGCATGTGGGTCACAGCTGTTTTGGGAAGGTTGATCAAGTCAGGTCAAAATTTGGGGAGAGTGTGGGGGTATTGGAAGAAGGATAATCAAGGGTCTTGGTGAGGTTTGTGTGTGGCTTCATTTTGGTTGAGGCAACTATCATGGAAGTGGAGGGCCTAGGGGAATTGTTGTAGATTTGAATTAATTTCTCTTCTCAGACCAAGGTCATCTGGAGCTTCACTATCCAGACAGAAACACCTTAGCTACCTGGTATGATGCAGATATGATATATGATCTCTGAATAAAACATGCAGTGTTGACTCTCCAACCTGCTTGTAATGGTGTGCATTTAGGCAGCAGTATAGCTGGGGTCTAGATACCTGTCCTGCTACATGTCCTCATAACTGTTGATTTTCTTTTCCTGCAGCCTCCTGTCAGTGTTGTGACTCCAACTCATTATTTTCTTTGCTTTTATTACCAGCATCTAAGAGGGAATTGAGTCAATTGAAATGTCTAATCCAACATCTAAGGATTTTCTCAAGGTTTCCCTTTTCTTCAAAAGAAAATACTAAAAATAATTCCTAGTTTGTGCCAAATTGACTTACTCTTTTGATTTTACCTCCATTCCCGTTACACGTTATCTCTGTGTCAGTTTTGATTGGCCTTGTGTGTTGCCTGTGTTTTGTGTGTTGTCTGTGTTTTGAGGGGTGGTTTCTGTCTGTCAACTGTCTCACCCAGAAAAAGCTTTCTTTTCTCTGACACTATCTTGAATGAAAAATAATGCTCTCATCTCTTAGTTTCATGTAGGTATCACCCTGCTTCTGCAAAGCAAGTTATTTTGCTGCATACATTCACATGAGGACATTCTTTGACTCTATCAGCTGGTGATTAATCATTGCTTAGATTCAGAATATATAAAATTTTATTTTTAAAAGATATAATGCTATACATAAAAGGCTCCAAGGGTGACTTTGAAGTTTGAAGATAATTATTTGGCAAGCAATGTGGGGTCTGCTGACATAGTTGGTAAAAGAACACATTGTGCTAATTCGCAGTTATACCAACAGAGATAAAAAGCTTGAACTACAGAACTGAGTACAATCAGGGGCATGTAAATGGGACCTATGTCAAGCCTGCAATATCTTCTGAGGTTCTGGCTCTAGTTTATAGCATTTCTTTATTTAAAACCCCTCTGTTGAAAAGCAAGATGTGTTGAATGTTCCAAAGGAATGTGAAAGCTGGAAGACTCTCCAGAAAATGAGATTTCCCTTGAACACTTGGTAAGCTATTTGTCTGTTGTTACCTGCTTTTCCTATCCTGGCTGATTACAGAAGATGTAAATGTTATACCCCATTTTATATATCTAGTGTTAAAGACTTTATTAGATGAATTGATAGGTTTTGAATTTCACAAAAAAATCCACAAACAGGGGTGTAGTGCAGCAAATGACTGAGGACATTGGTCTTCTAGTTAGGCTTCACTGTGAGTATCTCATGATGAACTTTGTTTATTCATGAAGGAGTGATTTAAAACTTGCTCCATTATAGTGCCAGACATTATAACCCCAGCAGCAGAGTCAGCAGAAAAGGTGATATACCCTTCTCTCAGCTGCAGAGGTCACAGTCTGGTGTATTTACTGAAATTGCAATACGTTTTTGCTTTTGGTCAGTAATTCCTGGCTGTGTGGGCAGGCAACTGAGAGTAATAACCTCTTAAATTATTCCAGCTTACATTGCAAGAACTCATTTAGAAGTACTCTGTATAATCTTGGGCCCATATTTTCTGAGGTGCATTTGCTGTCATGAAACTTTTTGGTACAGGCTATATATTTGCACCTACATACATGTAGTCATTATACTTCTCATCTGTGCATGAAACTGCCAAAATACACTCATGAAATTGTCTTGTGGGGTGGATATCCATAGTGATACTGACCATGGGAATGTCCTGATGCTTTTAGCAATCCTGTTCATCTGTCTTTGTAAGGTGGTTGATAACAGCACCATGCTTCAGTACCCAATTGGGAACTGTGAAATGGCAAATCAAAAGTAAGATATTTCTCTTTCACACCATGCTAGGCTTTAGACATACCATGTAAACCCCTTGAGGTCTCCCTGGTTTTCTCACAGAAAGCAAGATGCTTCCTTTTCTCTCACAGTAGCTGGGAGCTGCTTCCTGTCAATGATGTTTCTCAAAGTTTGTGGTGGTTTTACCACAAATTCAGTGATTTTTGGAGCAGAGACTCTGAGAGAAGTCACAAACACACCCCAAAATTGAAGAGAACACACAAACAATCACAGTTTATTTTACGCAAACACCAAAACCCAACAAACAAAGTACAAAACAGACNTTCCTTGTTGTATGCCAGTCAGGAGCTTACCCATATGCCAGCTTTGGCATCTGTGCTGCTAATTTCTGCTCACAGGTGGAGCTGTACTGTTCAGACATCAATTCAATTACCAGTATCTGTGGAATATATCTCATGGCATGAAAACATGGTGGATTAGGAGGCAAAGGCTGTACAACTCTGATTTTGTGGATTTGGGTTGTTTGTGTTTTTCTTGTTAGCGAGTTAATGCTGTGCTATGTTCCCTTGTAATTACTATATTCCTAAAAGAGCCCAATAAAAAGATTAATACAGCTACTCTGTAACAGTTATTTTGATGTTCTTTGCAGACAGAAAGCAACAACAATGATCACAGTCCAAGAGGGGGCAAGATATGATAATCCACAACCCTCCTCATCAGCTCCTCCTCTTCTGATTTAGATCTTCATCAAAAGCTTTTAAATAGGCTTTTGAAGTCATATTGACCTCAGCTGACTTTGGACTCACAGAAGTCTCTGAATGGATATTTACTTACTCCCTTACTTCTTGGGATTTCCTTAGGAACTTGTGATTTGATTGAGGCCTACGTCTTTTTCAAGTCTAAGTCAAACTATAATTTCCCTAGACTTTATATGGTTTTGAAAAGTATAATGTCTAAACAGCTCTACTTGACATTTCATTTGAGATGGAGAAGAAACTGACTAGTGGTTTTCCATAGTAGATATAGCTATTCAGGAAATGCCTGTTGGAAACAGAACTTCAAGGTTTATCTTGGCATATCCAAACTCCACTTGGAAAGAATAACTTCATTCATGGCTTAGTTTTTGTTGCTGCTTAGAGTTTTGTGCTTACTGAAGTGCAGTACACACATATAAGTAAAAAGATACCATAACAATGGAGTTACATATGAGGTTTTGCAAATAGCTATCAGAATGAACAGTTAACATTTGAATCATGATACAACTAAGCTTCCACGTGTGTTCATACTGCTCACAGCTGAAGTCATATAGGAACCATGGTGAAAACAAGAAAATCTCAGTTAAATCTCAGTAATCCTGAATGTAACCAAATCAATAAAAATTATGACCCTCATTTACTGCAGCTTGAGCACTATTATCTTTAGGCTGGCCTCTAGAACTGGAGTCCCCTTACAACATCTGACAATTGCAATGCCAGTAATGTCAGGAGCTTACTTTACCCATAAATAGCACCTCCATTTTATTCTGGATAACTTTTATCAAATTTGTTTTCTGGTTTCATTTTTTTTCCTCAGAAAATGAAGATAATTAACACAATCCAAGTACATATTAAATTTTGAAAGAATTGATGTTTCTTTTTTTTCCATGTAATTTTTGCCTCTGCCTTGAAAGGTTTCTGTTTCCCTCCTTGTGCCCTGAAGTATTCTAATAATGGACTTGGGTAAAGTCATCAAAAAAAAATAAAAATAGTGAAATACATGAAAAACCAGAAGGGTGTTTAATTTTTCTTGGATCGCTTCCTTCAAATAAGGTCTGAAGAAATTTAAGAAAAATATGATTTTTTTCTTCTTTTACCATTAGGGAAAGACAGTTGTCAGTGGGTCATACATGTGTAGAGAAGTTGCCTTACCTTAAATACAACTTCCACACTTATTCTTTCAGTTTATATTGTTGGTAGCCATGTTATATTTTATAATTTGTGTAATTATAATAAAATTTTAAAATTATCTGTAAGCACAAGTCATAGTTCTGCTTAGACACCTTAATTACTTGAAGTTTTCAGCCCAATTTAGAACTGCTTCAAGAGCAGATTGTCAATGTTCCAGTTAATAAAAACTCAAGATCTGTTTCTCTTCTTAAGAACAATAATCTTATTAATGTTATTGACTTTCTTCAAAAGAAAAGAGCAAGAGATCTGGTACTGAAGACACTTTCCCTCATACTTCTTTACCCTAAACCTCATTCATCTGGGTTCCATGCTGAACCTGTTTGTAGGTTCATACTGTATTTTCAGATTGGGTTTGAGTGAGGATTTTCAATGAAGCTATGGATGTAGAGGTAGGTATCTGGTACCTAACAGTATTTTAGATGTACTGTCTCAGGCATATGGTTTAGTGGTGGACTTGGCCATCTTGGCAGCTGGGTTACTGGTTGGACTTGGTCTCAGAGGTCTTTTCTAATCTAAATTATTCTATGACTATAAGGATTGCTGTAGACCATCTACACTGATTTTAAGGGTGGACCTGCAATAGAATGTCTCTGCTGTACAGTGGTCAAGCACCCAGAGAGCAAACATGCTTTCTAATTTACTAGGTTGCTAGCAAACTGAGTCTTGAGAATCAGTTAATGATGGATTGTATATCTGAAGTTGGCACTGCATTGTGGAGTGCAGCCATAGCATTAAGAGCCTTTAAAGGTTGAGTGGCTATTACAGATCTATAAAACATTATTGCATAGCAATTTGTTCCACAAAACCAAAATGATACCAGTAGAAACTGTATTCATTACATAAACAGCACTCTTCAACAAACAAAATCAACATTCTATAAGCAGCACGCATGTAGGAATGAGAACTGTATAAAACAAATAATGAAAAGAACAAACTGTTACAATCTGATGTAATTTCAGTAATTTTGTAGTGGAGAATTTCCACCCACTATGCGTGAAAGGAAAAGTACACATAGTCCTGCACACCCATTATGTATTTACTTCTTTGATAGTGGCAAGCATGTTAGTTATTGAAATGATGGCTTTGCACACTTTTTGATATTCAATGGCCATTCATTAGGAAGAGATGTCATCGCTTCCTAAAGTCAGGAAAGGGAAAATTTGTATTTTGTTGGTTAATATTATTACTAATTTGAAGAAAAAAAATCTTTTTTTAAAAAAGACTAAACCAAACAGCTACTTAATTAAGGCTTTTTTCTTTTCACCTTCAACAATACAAAATAAGCTTATTGGGAGGAAAATGGTATGATAGCTTACAGTTGATTTATTTCAGACAGCAGTAATGGAAACTGTCCTTTTGAATATAATTACATATGTGAACAATCAGGGACACTTGCCAAAGTTTTCACTCCTGGGAAGTTGATCTTTCATCTTTTCAAATATTTATTTATAGATTCAGATCAGTTACAGGAAAAACAATAGCAGCAATAGTCTCAATGTTTTCATTATTAGAAAAGTATACCTATGTGTGTGTGTGTGTGTGTGTATATATATATATGTATATATATATGTATGCATGACAGTATTCTGGATGCACATCAGAAACTTCTGTAGTGCTACAACTAAAATCAAGGTCATATTTTCCATTTCCAGTTTTGAACCAACTTTTGTGTAATGCTGCAAATTTTGCTGACTTACTACGTTCAGACACTGCTTGTCATTCAAATTTAGGATATTCATACAAACAAGTCTGAACATCAGATATCAGAATATTATTTGTTGGCACTCCACTTCTGGAAGAATGTGAACCACTTGGAAAGAACCTGTAGGAAAGCAACAGAAATGAGTAGATGTCCAGAAAATATAAGCCATGTGAAAAGATTGAAGATTCAAAGGTTGTTTAGTCTAGAGACAAGGAGACAGAGGGAGAAAACTTTAACAGTTTTTACATATCTAGTAAGCAGCTACGGTTATCTAGTTTCCAAGCTGACAGCCGATAAAACAAGGACTGATCTTAAACTGTGGTAAGGGAAAGATAGATGAGGCACTAGGAAATACACTGTAATAATATGGCCAGACAAGCACTGGAAGAGCTCTGAAAAGGTGATCATCTGGAGATTTTAAAGAGGAGGGTAGAAAAACAGCAGCCAAGAGACATTGGAAGGGGTGTAATGGAAGGAACTGAAGGGTTGAACTAGGCAATCTTTTGATGATCTTTTGAAAACTCCTTGTTTCTGGATTACATTACACTGCACAATGGACTGTTACAGTAGGGTATCACACTCCCTTTCAGTACCTTTTTCAGCATTCAAGATATCCTGGACATGTCTTTTTCCAGATCAAAATACTCCAGTGGAAAAGGTTACCTTCCCATGTTGTTGCATGTGGTGGGAGCATACCATTTCTTTGTTCTGTCTTTCCAATCAGCTACCGTAGTGGCTTATGTGGATGCTCCAAAACCATTTTAGTAAAAATAACTATATTAGTAGGGATCTTTTTGAAGTGTATATGCTAATCTGGTTATCTCATTTCACTGAGCAGCTTCTGCCAGTAGGTCTCCAGTAAGATCATGGATAAGGAGGAGGTGAAGCTGGGCTATTTTATTGAGCACATTTTCTTCTTTTCTCTTAGGACTTTGAAGACTTTGCTAATATTGGTGCTTTCCCACCTGCCATCCTTTCTCCAAGGAAATAATGTCTTTCCCATCCCTGGAAATGTTTAAGGCCAGGGTGACTTGGGTTTTGATCCACCTAGTCTAGTGGAAAGTGTCCTTGCTCATGGCAGGGGTGTTAAAACTAAATGATCTTTAAGGCTCCTTCCAATTCAAACCATTTCACAGTTCTATGATTTATGCATCATGGGTTATACCTTTGGCAGTTTTTACCAAACATAAAGTTAATATACATTAGGATAGGTTGCAGTCAGTAGAAGACAGACGAGTTGGAGGCTCAGAAAGAAATGGGCAAAGTAGATAATATTTTACTGTTGTTTTAAATACCATGTCCATTTTGATACATTGCCTTTCTGGCAAACTGGGTCCATTCTTCAGGAACTGCCATCATGAAGCTGATAAGACACTTCACACAAAATCAGTCCAAGAAGATATAATGGCAACTGGCAAGGTCTCCTGTTCTCAACAGACTGTTATTATTTAGAGGGCAACTTAGACATTTCAGTTCTTGCTAGCTGAAATGCAGGATATTACTTTAGATTCTGGGGAAGAATATGCAAATTGTTAAGACACTGATCAAACAGTGCTTCTCAGACTCTTAGATTCAGACCCCAAAAGGGGTTAGAGGTTGTGCACTTAACCTTTTGATGCCTGGATTCAAGTCAGACCATCAGAGGTGTCTGCCCCCTCTCTTCAGCAATCTCAGAGTGAAGGGGATTGTAAGTATCTATGAGCCAGACAGAAAGCCACACCAGCTGGCTGGAAGAGGAGACTGCTGGCATTGCCCTCTCTTCCTCTAGCTACATCTGATGAAGAAAGAGTCCTTGTCTGCTCTAGTTTTGAAACAAAGGTAGGCAAAATGTTTGTTACCGTGAATCTTGAGAACGGGACAAAAACGTTCCCCAAATATTCATTGGATATCTTAGCTGTGTCTGCATTGTGATGTGCTCATTTTCAGCACTGGCCTCATTGGAGGAAGCAATATATCGCAGGACTGAAGGTAAAATGCTGATGAAAGATTTTGAAGGTATTATATCTTAGTTAACTGATGTGTCTTGTCTGAGACTATTTAACCGGGAGGGTGAAGCTGTAGTCTTGACATGAATAATCTTTATATTACACAGATATTTCGTTAAGGACGTTGTGAAAGTAGTTTAGCAATTGTTTAACAATATATTGCTGACTGCCAAACCTCAGTCCATAACTGCTAAAAGGCTAGCTTAGACTCTAAAATTTCCGGTAGTTTTTTGAGACCCTGCATCCATCTGCCACATCTCTTGCATATAGCTTGAATTTCTGGGCCTTCTAAAAATCCCAGGTGTGTCCATCCCGTGTGGAGCATGACTCATACAATCTCCATCTGCTCTGTCATCCGTGTTGGGCATAAGAACCTTATAACTCTGTCATGAAGCCAAAGGACTCCCTTCAAAATAAATACAATTTTTGGGTGGGTATAATGTGATTTTAAATGGATACTCCCATCTAAAGATTTTATTGCACTTACACGTAACTCTTTGAATGATGCAGCGAGCTATTAGGGTTTGTGTCCTCATAAAAATTCAGTAATGTAATAGAAAATGAAAATGGATTCCAAAAAGCCAAACTTCTTACAAGACTTCCTCAAGGTTTAGAATTGTCATGGAACATAGCATGACCCTGACCATTCTTGAATTAAAGATTTAAAGTTTCTAGTTCTCTTCATGTTATTTGCAAACACTCATTTTATAAATATACTTCATTAATTTTGCAAGAGACACTGTACTAGGTTCTATCTTTCAGTGCTTACTATCTGCTTTCAAAGGCAAATACATGCAAAGATGCATTTCATTCAGACTAGAAGTTGGAAACCCTGCCAGATACAGCATAACACTAATGAAGGTCAAAACAATTTGTTCAGTGTTAAAAATAGCTCTAAAAATGGAAACCAGTTGTGTTCTGTAGGTCCTCAGTTTGCAAGCTTACTTACAGTTTACAGATTTACTCACATTAATCTAACGAAATTTAATAAGATATTTAAAGTTATATCCAGGTTTATTTTAAATTCCTTTTTTTTTTTTTTTAAAGTTCCTTTCATCTGTAAAGCAGTTTTGGAAATACTTGTGAAAAGATAGAAATCGATGACAAAAGATGTGTGGCAGGAGAAACTTGTAACACTGGTATTAAGGACATTATTTTGCAAATGTACTGGTCAGAATAGAAGGTTTATGAGAGCAAAACCCACTATCTAGAAAAACAACATCACCTATAACATTCCAGCCAACACAGCCAAGGAGTAAGTGACTTCAGAAAATGAGAAGTAACTCTGGTTTAGGTCAGGAAAGCCAGCTCCTTTACTTGAAAGAATTTCATTAACACTTCATCTGCATGTAAATTTTAATTTGTAAGAAGCTTGTAAGAGTTGTACAGGCATGTTTTGTATGATGATGTCATGGTTTAAGTGCCCAGGAAATATCTGTGATATGTAACTGTGTTGAACATGTAACTCTGTTCTTTTTTTTTTTTTTCCTGGAGTGAATTCACGGGGAGCTGGGGCCGTGCCGCAGCGGGCAGAGACAGTGGTAAGCGGCGTCAGCAGCTGCCGTGCCCGACTCCAGCAAACGCGGCGGCGGCAGACAACCAGAACAGTGACAGAGGAACAGCGGTCCCCTGGCGTGGGTACAAACAGCGGTGGCCGATTCCGCAGCACAGGCTGCCGGCGGAAGCGACCCATGGGGCTGTGGTGCGGGGGCGGCTGCTGGTGGTGGCGGGTAGGGACCGTGGCACTCTGGCGGCGGAGGATGGAACCCCGCGCGCGTATCCGCTCCCCAGTTGCCCGGACTGCGCGGGGGAAGTGTGCATGGCTGTACGCATTTCTCCCGGAGCGGTGCAGCGATGTCCCAAGCACCCACTCCGCCGCCGAGAGCGGACCACGTGGTTGACGTGGACACCGCCATTGCTGATGATGTAAGAGGCAGGCGAGATGGACGAGATGGAGAGCTGCATTTCGATTGGGCCAAGTTGGAAGGAAGCGGGAGGAGTTGGAGAGGTTTTTAAAAGGACTGGTGGGGGTGGACTAGCTCTTTTCCGTGGGCTATGCTGAGAACGAAGATGGCGTGTGCCGAGTCTCAGCCGTCTCCTTTGGACTGCCCGTTTTCCTCATCCTGGCCGCAGTCTGTCGCCTGAGTCTCCAGCCGGGTCCCCGGGGATTTCAGACTTTTTCACTGCACCCTGGGCTGTTCTGTGCTTCCCACGGTGGAGGATTGCTGCAGACTCTTGATTCCAGATACATAGCAGCGGCAGCAGAATAAGCACTCTGCTTACTGCCTTAATCCTTTTGGTTACAGTTTTCAACAATTGTTCCATTTTAGCGTTTTGGGGTATTTTTGGTGGCTGAGTCCCAGGGTATTTGGGTTTCTTAGGGTCATGTGTTGGGAGCATGGTCTCGGGTGTGGGGGAGGCGTGGCTGGTACCGTTTATGTATGTATATACATATATATATATATATATATCTTTTCATTCATATTTCTATTTTTCATAAATCTTGTAGCATTTCCTCTAATGAGCTTTTGTCCAAGTGGTGGTTAGATAAACCTCTCACCATCTCAAACTGAGACAGATGAGCAGTCTCCTCCCAGCTGTAGTTTTCAGAGGCAGAGAGGGGGAACATGGCAGCATTCTTCATAGTGTCACCATTCGCACTTCAAACGGGACATATATGGGAACCAGAATAACACTGGTGCTGTTCTGAATGTATATTAGAAAGCACCAAAGTGGATATAATTTATCCTTATGGCATCCAGATGCCAAAGAAACCCACCTCATGTAAGTCAGGATGTTTCTTTTATGAGTGGAATTCTGTTTCTTCTGGCCCATATGCAGCATATGAATACCACCAAGGGAGAATTCACATGTAATTCACCAAATGATTTTTAGAAATTTCAAACCTTTTCCAAAGTGACAGTAAGATCATTTATATGATCCCTGTGTACATTTTCACTCCTTTAGATGCTTCAGGAAGAAGCAGAAAACTCTTTTATGTAAAGCTATATGTAAAGTTTTGTCTATGGCGTTTTACACAGAAACAGACTGCATTGTACTGGATGAAGAAATGGAGATACTATACCCCTACAGATTCATTAAATAGAAGCTAAAAGTTCTTAAAATCTTCCTTAGTGGTTTAAAACCTTTTATTATCTTTTATTACCTTTTATTATCTCTTTTTGTTCTCAATATGAGAATGTTTCTACTTTCATCTAGGAGAGGTGCTTCATCCATCTAGTCATCTTGGTGGCCCTCCTTTGGATTCATTCCAACAGGTCAATGTCCTTCCCGTGCTGGGAGCTCCAGAGCTTTGTGTAGAATTCCAGGTAGAGCCTCATGAGTGTGGAGTAGCAGGGGAGAATCACCTCCTTTGACTATCGCTTCCTGTTGTACTATCTGTATTTTCCTGTGTCTCAATGCTGTAGCACTTACATTCACAGGTGTTCTTTTTTCACTATGTACAACAACTGCACTGATGATGGCAGTTTGTGTGTGCATAAATACCTGTGGAAAAAAAATAAGTGCATGCTTAATGCTCTGGAACACTCTGATAATGACAACTGCATAAGTATTGTCTTTGGGGTGGATGAATAGCTATTGGAAAGGTGTAGGAATGGATCACTTCTGTCAGCCCAGTTGGAGCAATATTCTTCAGTAGAGTTAATAAATTCATGGTAAAGTTCATGATATTTTTAAAATATTTGCATAAANGCAGAAAACTCTTTTATGTAAAGCTATATGTAAAGTTTTGTCTATGGCGTTTTACACAGAAACAGACTGCATTGTACTGGATGAAGAAATGGAGATACTATACCCCTACAGATTCATTAAATAGAAGCTAAAAGTTCTTAAAATCTTCCTTAGTGGTTTAAAACCTTTTATTATCTTTTATTACCTTTTATTATCTCTTTTTGTTCTCAATATGAGAATGTTTCTACTTTCATCTAGGAGAGGTGCTTCATCCATCTAGTCATCTTGGTGGCCCTCCTTTGGATTCATTCCAACAGGTCAATGTCCTTCCCGTGCTGGGAGCTCCAGAGCTTTGTGTAGAATTCCAGGTAGAGCCTCATGAGTGTGGAGTAGCAGGGGAGAATCACCTCCTTTGACTATCGCTTCCTGTTGTACTATCTGTATTTTCCTGTGTCTCAATGCTGTAGCACTTACATTCACAGGTGTTCTTTTTTCACTATGTACAACAACTGCACTGATGATGGCAGTTTGTGTGTGCATAAATACCTGTGGAAAAAAAATAAGTGCATGCTTAATGCTCTGGAACACTCTGATAATGACAACTGCATAAGTATTGTCTTTGGGGTGGATGAATAGCTATTGGAAAGGTGTAGGAATGGATCACTTCTGTCAGCCCAGTTGGAGCAATATTCTTCAGTAGAGTTAATAAATTCATGGTAAAGTTCATGATATTTTTAAAATATTTGCATAAATGTTTTCTTATGAGTTCTGAGATTAACACTCTCCGATGCCTACAATATACTCTTTGTCTCCAAATGCTATTTTGGTAAAGGCCACTTTTCTGCTTTACTGCTTCATTCCCCTCTTATTGAAGGTGTCTGTCAGAGGAACTCAGGAGTAGTCTACAGGGCTAGCTTTGGATGCTGCCACCCCAACTACCTGTATGAAGTTATTACTCCAAAGAGTGTGAGCAGAAGAGAACATGGGCCCACAGCTTGGCTGTTTCAGTTCCCACTTAAGCTGCTGATTGGCAGTGGATTCACATTAAGATGCCAAAGGGCAAAGAGCATGGTTTTCTGCCTGGTTTCTTCTATGACACTGATGATGACCACTAGCAGAAGAAAAAGCAGCTACAGAACACAGGAGACCCATAACATCTTTAGTCCCTTCAGCTGTTGATCAGTGAATGTGATCATCCATCAGAGCAGCTGTAGTCAGAGCTGCCACTGCGAATTGTACAGATGGATCTGGACATGCTTTGAAGTAGCTACCTTGGATACAGCCTGACAAATAGCTGAGGCAGCATGGGATTCAATGCAAGCTACATTTCCAGCTATTTTTTCAGCTTCTTAGGTGGTTTGCATAACCCAAGCTGAGAGTTGTGCTGCCATAGCTACACAGAAACATCACTCCTGCAATTTTAAAGTCAGATTGGGCTTGTGTGCATGAACTACAGACATGGCTCCACACAAAGAGACCACCTCTGCCCTTATTTATTTGTTTCAATTCTCCAATGGGATCTTCAATCACTACTACAATAGAGATAACAATGAATCATTAATAACTTTGCTGAATCATTTGAAAACTATTCACTGTGCAGTTGATGTTTATTTATTAGTGCAGAGTAGCTGATGCAAAAAAGGATGGCAAAATAAAATGAGCTATGGACTGTTTTCCTTCAATTTATTGAACAACTTCTTTTGGGGATAATTATGTCTTGAAATGAAAGCAAATTATATGCATTTGTGGTTGGAAAGATTCCCTTTGCCTCCAAATATCTTCTGAAAGTAACTTTGTTTATTAGTCATGGTATTGTTTTACTGTTAATGCAGTGCTGATAAAGTGCCAGGAGAGAGGCGAGTTTTTTCGATAATAGAATTATGAGATGTCAGAACCAGATATGTTCTGTCCTATTAATATTTCTATGTTCTTTTGGCATAAATTCATGTCAGTCTCTGTCTTTGGGCCCGAAACAGCTAGATGGAGCTCTTTCCTCTCTAATTAACAGGAAAGCATCTTAAAGAACTAATTTAAGATTTTTGGACCAATCTGCCAATGAAACTATTCTCATTTTTTAACAAGATAGCTATGAGTAAGAGCTGTGAAGGAAGGTTTTGTAAGATTAGACCCAAAGGCTTAAACAGGAAAGATGTTAATAATGAGCATGTGAACAGAGCTACTTCTGCAGTGCCTGGACTATTGGCAAAGAAAAAAAAAAAGAAGTATAACTCAAAGATTTCTTGTGAAAGAGTATCTGGAATATATACACATAAATACAAAAGGTTGAATTAGATTATATAATGGTCTTCCTTTATCTCTGATTCAATGAATCTAGACAGATGCCAAGTGTATTCGTTAGTAAAGATAGCTAAGGTGTTGCTTGTAAGAAGCTGTGTTGAAACAAGCCAGGCAGAGCTTCTGTGATCTTGTGGCCAAGAGAAGACTAAGCATTGTCTTGAAAATCTACAAAACAATGCAGCAGTCTCAGATATTTGTGCTAGTTGGTCTTGTTAAGTTGAGAAAATCTACCCTAGTATGAATATATTTCCTTCTGGCAACCCTCAGAAAATAAAGATAAATGAAAATGGAGAACTATTTGCCTTAAAAATACACCCAGTAAAGATATGCATAATTTATATACATTAATTGGTTATTACATTTTGGAAAAGAAAAAGTAGCTGTAATAAACACAGGTCTCAGGATGTTTACTCTTTGTGGGGAACTAAAACTAAACTATATCACATAATTGCTTTCACAAACCAGTCATCAACCGCCACCCATGAAACTGTGCTTCTGCCAACTACTAAGGCACCCTGGTTAGTGACAGACACACAACTGAGCTGTTTGCCTCTGCTTTGTTCTCGCCTTCCTAATGTATTGACACCATGAGACAGCAGAGGGAACAGAGCTGAAGTGACACTTTGTGCTACCTATGCATCACTTCAACTTCAGAGTATACAAGAATTTTCCAGAGGCTACCACAATCTCCTGCTGTTATGCTGTCTGTGACCTGGACCTTGTCTTCCTAACTTTTGTCCCTCTTTGCCTGTTTATCTCCCCTAGTAATAGTTTTTGTTTGCCTCCCATGGTCCTACAGGAAAGCTGCTCCAGGATGTCACTGCAATGAAGAATTCTACTCTCCAGATTTAAGTTCTTACAAGCCAGTTTATACTACCTGGTCTCATACAGATATACTTGAAAGATTAGCTACACCTTCTGTCTCCATGATGCTAATGGAATATTCTCACTGTGGCTACATTAGTAAATTAATTGCAGTAGTGAGACAGGATTGGTAGGCAAAGGCAGTCAGTGCTGAGACTGTTGTGTTAAATACTTTGCAAGCAGTTTGGAGTTTACTTCATATATGATTTATCTCAGTTGAATACCCTCAATGCACATGTGATTCAAAACTTTCCAAAGGAAATCTGTGCTTCAGACATTCTCTTCCTAAATCTTGGGTTCTTCTAGGAAGCGCCAAAATGTCAGTCTGCCTCACATAGATTAAGACCACTACTCACAGCAGTTTCCTCACTGTTACTGTAATGACTGCTAAGGTCANGTTTCTTCTGGCCCATATGCAGCATATGAATACCACCAAGGGAGAATTCACATGTAATTCACCAAATGATTTTTAGAAATTTCAAACCTTTTCCAAAGTGACAGTAAGATCATTTATATGATCCCTGTGTACATTTTCACTCCTTTAGATGCTTCAGGAAGAAGCAGAAAACTCTTTTATGTAAAGCTATATGTAAAGTTTTGTCTATGGCGTTTTACACAGAAACAGACTGCATTGTACTGGATGAAGAAATGGAGATACTATACCCCTACAGATTCATTAAATAGAAGCTAAAAGTTCTTAAAATCTTCCTTAGTGGTTTAAAACCTTTTATTATCTTTTATTACCTTTTATTATCTCTTTTTGTTCTCAATATGAGAATGTTTCTACTTTCATCTAGGAGAGGTGCTTCATCCATCTAGTCATCTTGGTGGCCCTCCTTTGGATTCATTCCAACAGGTCAATGTCCTTCCCGTGCTGGGAGCTCCAGAGCTTTGTGTAGAATTCCAGGTAGAGCCTCATGAGTGTGGAGTAGCAGGGGAGAATCACCTCCTTTGACTATCGCTTCCTGTTGTACTATCTGTATTTTCCTGTGTCTCAATGCTGTAGCACTTACATTCACAGGTGTTCTTTTTTCACTATGTACAACAACTGCACTGATGATGGCAGTTTGTGTGTGCATAAATACCTGTGGAAAAAAAATAAGTGCATGCTTAATGC
This sequence comes from Neodrepanis coruscans, assembly GCA_013400695.1. Taxonomy (NCBI): domain Eukaryota; kingdom Metazoa; phylum Chordata; class Aves; order Passeriformes; family Philepittidae; genus Neodrepanis; species Neodrepanis coruscans. The sequence continues at coordinate 24,557 of VYZS01062329.1, forward strand.
TCTGGAACACTCTGATAATGACAACTGCATAAGTATTGTCTTTGGGGTGGATGAATAGCTATTGGAAAGGTGTAGGAATGGATCACTTCTGTCAGCCCAGTTGGAGCAATATTCTTCAGTAGAGTTAATAAATTCATGGTAAAGTTCATGATATTTTTAAAATATTTGCATAAATGTTTTCTTATGAGTTCTGAGATTAACACTCTCCGATGCCTACAATATACTCTTTGTCTCCAAATGCTATTTTGGTAAAGGCCACTTTTCTGCTTTACTGCTTCATTCCCCTCTTATTGAAGGTGTCTGTCAGAGGAACTCAGGAGTAGTCTACAGGGCTAGCTTTGGATGCTGCCACCCCAACTACCTGTATGAAGTTATTACTCCAAAGAGTGTGAGCAGAAGAGAACATGGGCCCACAGCTTGGCTGTTTCAGTTCCCACTTAAGCTGCTGATTGGCAGTGGATTCACATTAAGATGCCAAAGGGCAAAGAGCATGGTTTTCTGCCTGGTTTCTTCTATGACACTGATGATGACCACTAGCAGAAGAAAAAGCAGCTACAGAACACAGGAGACCCATAACATCTTTAGTCCCTTCAGCTGTTGATCAGTGAATGTGATCATCCATCAGAGCAGCTGTAGTCAGAGCTGCCACTGCGAATTGTACAGATGGATCTGGACATGCTTTGAAGTAGCTACCTTGGATACAGCCTGACAAATAGCTGAGGCAGCATGGGATTCAATGCAAGCTACATTTCCAGCTATTTTTTCAGCTTCTTAGGTGGTTTGCATAACCCAAGCTGAGAGTTGTGCTGCCATAGCTACACAGAAACATCACTCCTGCAATTTTAAAGTCAGATTGGGCTTGTGTGCATGAACTACAGACATGGCTCCACACAAAGAGACCACCTCTGCCCTTATTTATTTGTTTCAATTCTCCAATGGGATCTTCAATCACTACTACAATAGAGATAACAATGAATCATTAATAACTTTGCTGAATCATTTGAAAACTATTCACTGTGCAGTTGATGTTTATTTATTAGTGCAGAGTAGCTGATGCAAAAAAGGATGGCAAAATAAAATGAGCTATGGACTGTTTTCCTTCAATTTATTGAACAACTTCTTTTGGGGATAATTATGTCTTGAAATGAAAGCAAATTATATGCATTTGTGGTTGGAAAGATTCCCTTTGCCTCCAAATATCTTCTGAAAGTAACTTTGTTTATTAGTCATGGTATTGTTTTACTGTTAATGCAGTGCTGATAAAGTGCCAGGAGAGAGGCGAGTTTTTTCGATAATAGAATTATGAGATGTCAGAACCAGATATGTTCTGTCCTATTAATATTTCTATGTTCTTTTGGCATAAATTCATGTCAGTCTCTGTCTTTGGGCCCGAAACAGCTAGATGGAGCTCTTTCCTCTCTAATTAACAGGAAAGCATCTTAAAGAACTAATTTAAGATTTTTGGACCAATCTGCCAATGAAACTATTCTCATTTTTTAACAAGATAGCTATGAGTAAGAGCTGTGAAGGAAGGTTTTGTAAGATTAGACCCAAAGGCTTAAACAGGAAAGATGTTAATAATGAGCATGTGAACAGAGCTACTTCTGCAGTGCCTGGACTATTGGCAAAGAAAAAAAAAAAGAAGTATAACTCAAAGATTTCTTGTGAAAGAGTATCTGGAATATATACACATAAATACAAAAGGTTGAATTAGATTATATAATGGTCTTCCTTTATCTCTGATTCAATGAATCTAGACAGATGCCAAGTGTATTCGTTAGTAAAGATAGCTAAGGTGTTGCTTGTAAGAAGCTGTGTTGAAACAAGCCAGGCAGAGCTTCTGTGATCTTGTGGCCAAGAGAAGACTAAGCATTGTCTTGAAAATCTACAAAACAATGCAGCAGTCTCAGATATTTGTGCTAGTTGGTCTTGTTAAGTTGAGAAAATCTACCCTAGTATGAATATATTTCCTTCTGGCAACCCTCAGAAAATAAAGATAAATGAAAATGGAGAACTATTTGCCTTAAAAATACACCCAGTAAAGATATGCATAATTTATATACATTAATTGGTTATTACATTTTGGAAAAGAAAAAGTAGCTGTAATAAACACAGGTCTCAGGATGTTTACTCTTTGTGGGGAACTAAAACTAAACTATATCACATAATTGCTTTCACAAACCAGTCATCAACCACCACCCATGAAACTGTGCTTCTGCCAACTACTAAGGCACCCTGGTTAGTGACAGACACACAACTGAGCTGTTTGCCTCTGCTTTGTTCTCGCCTTCCTAATGTATTGACACCATGAGACAGCAGAGGGAACAGAGCTGAAGTGACACTTTGTGCTACCTATGCATCACTTCAACTTCAGAGTATACAAGAATTTTCCAGAGGCTACCACAATCTCCTGCTGTTATGCTGTCTGTGACCTGGACCTTGTCTTCCTAACTTTTGTCCCTCTTTGCCTGTTTATCTCCCCTAGTAATAGTTTTTGTTTGCCTCCCATGGTCCTACAGGAAAGCTGCTCCAGGATGTCACTGCAATGAAGAATTCTACTCTCCAGATTTAAGTTCTTACAAGCCAGTTTATACTACCTGGTCTCATACAGATATACTTGAAAGATTAGCTACACCTTCTGTCTCCATGATGCTAATGGAATATTCTCACTGTGGCTACATTAGTAAATTAATTGCAGTAGTGAGACAGGATTGGTAGGCAAAGGCAGTCAGTGCTGAGACTGTTGTGTTAAATACTTTGCAAGCAGTTTGGAGTTTACTTCATATATGATTTATCTCAGTTGAATACCCTCAATGCACATGTGATTCAAAACTTTCCAAAGGAAATCTGTGCTTCAGACATTCTCTTCCTAAATCTTGGGTTCTTCTAGGAAGCGCCAAAATGTCAGTCTGCCTCACATAGATTAAGACCACTACTCACAGCAGTTTCCTCACTGTTACTGTAATGACTGCTAAGGTCAAACATATGAAAGTATCACTTCTGTATGAACTTCTTGTTCATACTTTGCATGACAACACCTGCACCTCCACCCACCTCCGTCCTCACAGCCTGCACAGTGTTCGCTGTACTGTGCTGCAGTCAAGGAATCTTCCTGTGAATCCTGTAACCCCAGTAGGGCAGCAAGAATGAACTGACACTTGCACTCCCAGATTTCTGTGTCTGATGACTTTGCCAGGGCTTGATTGATGGGGGCTGCATACCCATTGGGATGACCATTAACAGGTATGAAATTTTCCTCTGTGGGGGAGCACCACCAAGAATCTCTCTTGTGAATTGATTGTCAGGACCTTGCCATCCACACGTAATTTTGCAAGCTGGCATCTATATTCAGATTAGGAGCTGTAGCCCTGTGGAACACTACAAACTTCAGAGCCTGGTCTGTGGCTAACCAGTGTGGGACGGACATGGTGTGTCCACCGTGGACAGGGTGTAGTAAAGGTCTACAAGACTATTCTCCATAGCTGCTTCCTACATGTAGTGAAAACAGCTGATATAAGCAAAACTGTTAAGACCTTTTCAATTAAGGGGTTGCATCACTACATGTGTGGCAGTGGAGAGGGACACAACCCTTCATTCTCATCCTACTTCCTGGTGCATGGCAGTTACGATCACCTGAACTGCAAGACGTTCCACCACTTGTTGATCAGAACAAAGGCAGGCAAAGATGCCTTGATAGAATTTGTCAAAAGTACTGAGGATGCTCATGCCTTCTGCAGCTCTGGCCATAGTCAGTGGGGTGCTGGCACCATATTTTCAAACTGAACAAGTATCATTCAGTATCATCACATGTAGTGATGCTGCTCATCCATGTATCACTGGGTCATGTGTCTGTGCTGAGGAATACATTGTGAAGAATGGGAATGCTCCCTTACTGCAGGGATTTTCTTACTGTGCAAGTCACCTGCATTTCAACAATTACACTGAAAGATGAAGAGCCATGCAGAGCAGCCTTGATGCCTGTGCTCTAAAAAATTATGGGTTCCTGATGTATCCTTCAGGGTTGTGGGAGAACACATTTTGGACAGAAACTCTGAGGAACAATTTCTTCAGAACAACCGTACACAACTTGTTGTACTGTGCATATGGAGCACGCAGAATAACTTGCATGCTTGGGATGCTATCTGTACTTTCATTGATGGAGAACATCTGAGGCAAGATGCTTGAATGTCCCCATCGTTCCCAGAAATAAACTTTATAATGGAAATCATGAAGGTTAAAGAAGAAAAAAATCCCATGTTCCTTTTAAATCTTCTTAGTTGTCCTTTTCCTCCAGGAGGGGCTTCAGCTTCTCACTGGTGTCACTCAGTACACTATTCCTTTTTGGCAAAGCTGGTTACTCTAGCTAAGTAACTTGCCTAGCTTTCTGCCAGCTATGAATTTTTCTGTGTACCAGTATGTGCTTTGACTCAATAACTCTCAGGAAATCACCTCTGCTTTCTTGAGATTAATCTCCTGCTCTCACAGGTCTTTCCTGGAGTAGCTGCTCTGGAACATGTAGCAATCAGAATATACAAGCTATTCAGTTGAAAGAGGCAGTGAGTGGGTGTGTTTTTTTGCTGGTCAGCAGAGATCTGACAGGAGACGAGGGCCTTGAGGGTGATTTGCTTGCATGTGGAACTGTGAGGAGCTGGCAGCACACACAGTGGTGGGAGAGAAGCTTGTTCTGTTAGTTAAAGCTGCTTGGGGATGGGACAATCAGTAAACATTGGAGTAGTAGATCTAGCTGGTCCTGAGCAGTGGGAAGGGAGTCCTCAGCAGAAAGATTTTCCTCCCAAGTCAGACAGAACTCTGTTTGACTCCTCCTTCATTCTTTTCAAATTTTAGGAATGAATCTCCCATCAGTTCCTTGCCTAGGCTTTTTCATCAAATGCTTGATTCCTAGAGAGACTGAGCCCTTCCAGCCTGACAAATTGCTCAAGTTCCTTGCCCCAGAGGAACTTAAAACTGGAGTCTCAGCTTTGTATTCTGGCCTTCCTATGCATGACCACTTAGGTGCCAAGCTTTCTACAATGACATAGTTATACAAGGAACCACTACACTCTTCCCATCAGTACCTAAAACCCACAGACCCTTCTCTGGCACCTTGCTCCCATCCTGTGCAAAAAACCAAAAAAACCCAAACAACAACAACACACCACCACCTCCCCCCATCCCCCCA
>VYZS01062332.1:354-24740 GCA_013400695.1 Neodrepanis coruscans
CTATTTCAGAATTCAGAGGCGAGGAGTCAGTGCTGTTTATAGGGTACTTTATATATGCTTATTAAAGGAATGCTTTTTGTCATTTATTTTGTCACTTCATGACATAAACCAGTGTCCAGCTGCTTAAGTGTTGACACTTCCCTCTTTTGTTTTTGAGACATTGATTTATGGATGCTAGTAAAATCCTATATTACAATTGGGATGAAGGAGGGTAAGGAACCGAAAACATTATCAAATCTTTCTTGTTGGGAGTTTTGTGGGAGAATTTAATTTCCATGAGTCTAAGAAATGTGGAGTATTACAGATTTGGTAGTACAACTCTCACTCAGATCAAAACATTTGCTTGTTAAACTGAAGGGGGAAGCCATGACTAGAGTCCTGAGAAGAAAAATATAACTGCTTTTTGAAAGGAAGAACATACTTGTATTTACTAAACTGGTAAAGGCATATAACAACTGAGAGTAGCTCAGTTAGTAAGAGTATGGTGCTGATAAATGCCATGGTTATGGGATTGGGCTCACTTAAGAGTTGGACTCGATCCTTGTGGGTCCCTTCCAACTCAGAATAATCTGTGACTCTATAAAATAAGGCACAGAAGAAGGAAATTGCCCTCAACTGTATGTGATGTCAGGCTACATGTTGGCAGTTTCTTATCAGATAGATCTTGGTATCACAGCAGATAGTCATATTAGAACTCTTGGTGAATCTTGGTGATGAAAAAGGTAAGTAATGGCATTTCTGAGAAAAGAAGTAGTTAACAGGACAGGAAGCCCTATGCTATGCTGTAAATCCATAGCATGCTGCATGTTGAATGCTGCTTGCAGTTTTTTCCCCTAATCTTAAAAGATGTCATGCAACAAAAGCAGAAATTATTACTTGTCTGTGTTGTACCAACTGGCATGTTTGTCTCTTCTCTGAATCAGCCAGGTAACATGCTGATGTTTTTTACTTGCTTGGTTTTTAACCAGAACACCTTGCAGCTCAGGTTTAAAATGCAAGATGAGGCAGGTACAGCTGAGGGATGGATGATTTGCACAGATGATGGAGGCAGATGGCTGAGAGAGAGAAGTTCTTATGCTGAAAGGTGCAGTTTGCTTTCAAGACTGAAAAGACAGGTGAGACAAGATGGGCTGAACTGAAGAGGAACAGGCAGACAAATGATGGGGAGACAGAAAATGGGAGCCTGAGTGGAGTAAAGATGACTGGGCATAGCCTGACTTGGAAGCACTTGGTAGCTTTAGGAGAGAAAAAAAAATGCTAAAAACCTTAATTTGTCTATATGCCGAAGGGCTTGGTCAGATGAGTTCATACGTTGTTGCTTTCATATAAGCTGCTTTCATGGACATTTCTACCTGTGTGTCAGGGAGAGATTGCTGAATGAGAGCACATGAATGCTTACAAAGTGTGTATGGAGGAGAAAGCTACTCATAATTAAAGTGTCAGTTAAGCCAGTTTGGATAAGCTTTTAGGTACCTGCCTTTTACTTGAAAATACTGCCTGCATTTTGCCTTCAGAGGTTTAGGCCACTCACACAAAAGACTTTGGGATTGCTTGCATGAGAGAAACACTGGTTTCCATATCCAGATAATTAATTTTGTTTGTAACCAGGAAGTATTTGGTCTTTCTTCATTGCTTATTTTTTGTAAGAGATACAAGAAAATAAAATCATTTTCTTTGATTCCTCTTTAGGTTGTCTTCAAAACTGCAGCACCATTTTAAATTGTCTTCAGTCTATTCTCATTACTTTCCTGAAACGGGGATACCAGAAGTAACAACTTGTCATTCCCGAAGTGCTGTCACTGTGGATTATATTTTCTATTCTGCAGCAAAAGATGATACTGCTGCCCAGCCAGGTAAAGAAACACGACTTTTAATTCTTTCTCACAAATGCTGAGCTGAAAGTGATGAAGAGAAATTCTAGTGATAATTTAATCCGTATGAAGTACTTCAGAGGTTCATGGTAATTCTTTGAATGTCAGCTGTTCCCAGAGAAATGTGGCCTTGTCTGCTCACCGCAGATGAACTTGTGCTGCACAGGGCAAACCTTTTCACCTGACTGAATAAGTCTGTAGTTGACATCTCAGCACAGAGACAAGAGCTGAGGGTACAGAAAAGCAGCAGTGTAAGTACACCTGAGAAATATTGCTGTCACTAACTCAGGCGAGACCTGCAACAAAACAGTGTTTCCACTCATCAACAAAATGGTGAACAACAATTTATGATGTGCATTAAAACTGATAAACGAAGTGTTCCTTGGCTATTTACTTTTCAGCCTGTCTTGATGTAATTTCTCTCAAGTATCGGCTCTGTGCCCTTTTCTCAGAGCACCATCACTGGCACATGCCAAGCTGTCCCACTACAGTTTGCAGTTGCAGCTAAAACTCACTAGATGGTGCAAGAAAGTCACAGTACCTCTGTAGGAATTTCGTGATGGGGAACACAGTGCTTATCTATCCTTGACTGTGTGCTCGTACTGTAGGTACTTCAGGGCAGTGTGCTTTCCATGTCCTCATTAGTTCCGTGTCTTATGCCATCGACAAAGGTTACTGCACTCTGCAGTGCCATCGGATAAATCACTCTGCAGGACATTTTAATGTAAAATAGCAAATACAAAAGCTTTGACTGAAAAACTCGGATATGAGTATACTTAAATGATTTCTGAGAGCTGTGTGATTTCAGAGTGCATCCCTGTGCAAAACTTAATCATAATTCATCTGCTTATGTACTGTTGCATCATCATTCCCCAGTAGAGATACAGCACTTTTTTCTTCCTGCACTTGTTTTTCTAATAGATTCTTCTCACCACATGAGAGTACAGAATGGGACCAAACTTGAATTTTCCAAGTACTTTAAACTAGTATAGTGTTTCGTCACTAATTTTTAGAAACCAAGTAATGGTCTGGATTTTCAGTTTTCTAATGACCTGAGCTTCTGTATTAAAAGTTGCCAAACTCTGAACAAGTGAATATTAAATGTGGTCTGGGCTGACGACTTGGGCTTTTTTCCATTTAAAGGGTATTTTTTGAAAATTTTTGTGCTGTAGTCAGTCATGCTTAGCCAAGTATTTGGTTTGGTGTTGAGGATTTGCATGAAGTCAGGGTTCAGTATCTACTTGAGTCCTGCAGGGCACAATTTTGTGGGTTCCAGAATGTTCTGAGCTGATCTTAATCATTCTATGCAGACCGAGCTCTGTGGCAACAAAGTGCTGCTTTGTAGACATGCAGGTGCTGCCTCAAGTAATAAATTTGTCTTAAGACCTGGGCAGACATGTGCTCTAGACCTGCCAAGACAACTTTGCAGTAAAAAATCTTTTCTTCAGAGCAGCAGTTAACAGCTGCTGTGTTGTTAGGGGGCTGGAAGGCTGGCAGATGGCAAAGGATGAAGCTGTTGAACTACCTAAGGATAGTTCAGTTGCAGTTGCTGGATAGTCCTTCGAAGTGTGTCTTATGGTAAGCCACTACCAGGCTCAGCCAGGACGTTCTGAAATTGCTGATCACTTTGCTAAAGAAAGTATTTCTGTCAAAAGTTACAGCTGCTGTTTGTGCTGGTCCTGAAAGCATTCAACTTGGCTCAGTATCATCTCTGCACTCTGAAAGTAGTAGCTAGAGTTGCTGAATAGTCATCTCACTTCAGTATATAGCTCAAGTCTGAAAATTTGGCATATTGTGAAAGGATCTCAGTGGAATTTCTTTACCAGAGTTGAAAAAGGTGGTTGCTCTTTGACATAGGCCAATTGTGCCTGACACATTTAGTGGCCTTCTATGGCAGAGTTACAGCAGTTATGGATAAGGGAAGGGCAGCTGGTGTCATCTACCTGGACTTTGACAAAGCATTATACACAGTCCTGTGTGACAACTGGGGAGATGGATTTGATTGGAGAACCACATTGTGAATGGATTGGGAATCAGCTGCAATTAATGGCTTGATGTCCGGGTAGAGACCAGTGATGAGTGGCATTCCTCAGGGAATCCTCTGTTAGTGGACAACAGTGACAACATGGACAGTGGGATTGAGCTCACCCTCAGCAGGTTTGCTGGTGTGATCAGCACACTGGAGGGAGGGGATGCCATCCAGAGGGACCTTCACAGGCTTGAGAGGTGGGTCCATGCAAACCTCAGAGAGTTCAACAAGTGCAAGGTCCTGCCCCTGGGTCAGGACAGCTCCAGTATCAGGGTGGGGAAGAACAAATGGATTGAGAGCAGCTCAGAGAAGGACTTGGGTGTGCTGGTTGATCAGCAGCTCAGCAGAATCCAGCAATATGCAATAGCAGCCCAGGAAGCCAGCCCTGTCCTGAGCTGAATCAGAAGCAGTGTGGCCAGCGGGTTAAGGGAGGTGCTTGTCCCCCTGTACTCTGCTCTCATGAGACCCCACCTGGAGCACTCTGTCCAGTTTTGTGACCCCCAACATAAGGAGGATGTTGGAGTATGTCCAGAGGAGGCCATAAAGCCAACCAGTGAGCCGGAGCACCATTCCTATGAAGACAGGCTGCAAGTCAGGGTTGTTCAGCCTGGAGAAGAGGCAGCTCCAGGGAGACCTTAGAGTACCTTCCAGTACCTAAAGGGACTCTACAGGAAAGCTGGAGAGGGACTTTGTACAAGGGCAGGTAGTGATAGGACAAGGGGAAATGGCTTTAAACTGAAAGAGAGCAGGTTTAGATCAGATATTAGAAAGAAATTCTTCACAGTGAGGTGGTGAAGCACTGGAACAGGTAGTCCAGAGAAGTTGTGGATGCCCCGTTGCTGGAAGTGTTAAAGGCCAGGCTGGATGGAGTGACGTGGTCTAGTGGAAAGTGTCCCTGCCCATGGCAAAGGGTTGTAACTAGATGATCTCTTGGATCCCTTCCAACCAAAACCGTTTTATATAATTCTGTAATAACGACAAGGCTAAGAGTCATCTTCTCTTCTTGCATGAGCAGTGTGGTGTTTTGCCTGAGGGTGGGGGCCAGGCTCCTTAGGCAGTTATAGAAATAGGTAGCTGGAAGTAATGGAGGAAGATCCCTGTTTTATGATGAACAGTTAGAAAGGGAAATGGTAGAAGACTTTCATCCTTGTAAGAGTTTCTGTATGACCTGCTTGGTGGAGAACTGTGTGCTTGAAGATACAGAAATAAAATGTTAAGTGAACCAGTAACTCTAAGAAGATAATTAATTTTGTAAACGTCAGCTCTGTTCAGCAATGCTGTTGTGCTAAAGTACTGGATTATGTGAGGCTTTTTCAGGACAGTTACAAGGAACAAATCAATCCCTCTTCCTTTTTACCTCAACTTATCCCTCCACAAAAGAGTGTAGTTCTGAACACTTTGAGCTCCACCGATTATAAGCTCTACTGTGAGAGTCATAGTAAACAAGAATAATTTCTGAACAGTCTTATTGGTGATATTGCATGGAAAAATAATAACTTCAGGTTATTGCTGCCATACTGTTTTCTTCTTTCTACATATGTATGAATGTGTCATGTGTAGCCCACACTGATGAACATTTCCTTTTGTTGTGTTTTGTTCTTTTTTAACCAGGAGCAGAGGATTCTTTTCATGGAGGTCTGAAACTTCTTGGCAGGCTGGCACTTCTAACAGAGAAAGATCTTTGGACTGTTAATGGTCTTCCCAATGAAAATAACTCCTCTGACCACCTGCCGTTGCTAGCAGAGTTCAGGCTTATTGAACGGTAGTGCCCAAAGGACTTTTTGTGTAGGTAAAGTTACCTTCACCTTCTCTCTTTATGTGATGATGATTTTTATTTTTTTAAGGTTAATTCAAGCACTGCTGGTCCAGTTTAAGTTTGCCTGCATGCTGATTTGTTAGTGTCATGTAGACTTTTTAAAGACACTTTGTTTTTTAATGTTTAAATTACTTTATGAAGTCTTTAAGGTAAAAAAGGAAAGATTTTACATTAATTTTCTCTTTGATAAAGGAAAACATCTGTGCCAGACTCGAAATGGCATTATTTTTCACAGAGATGTTGTAAATGGTTTTTATTGTAAATCATAGTAAAAAAGGACTATTCTGAGAACTGTGTGTTTCTTCAAACAATGGGGAATGTGTTTGTGTGTCTGTGACGTTCTATAATGAGCTGAAAATAATGTTATACTGCAAAGGTGCTCTGTGGACACTTCTATCCAAACACATCTGCAAAGGAATTTACTTGGGGTGTAGTTAGTGCAGAGGCTGCAAGATTGAACTTTCAAAGGAAGAAGATAGCTTCACAGGAAGGCACATTTATTTGTTTTAAGAATTTGCTTCTTAATATTCTAAAAGCTTAAATATGGGTAGTGTTCACTGGAATCTTTTAAAAAATATTTGAAATAAACCCAAGCTTAATGAGCACAACCACCTTACAGGAAACTTAAATGATCTGTTATAGGAAAAAAAAAAAATCAGTCCTTGACATCTTGAGGCTTCATCCATATTGAAAAACTAGGGTACAGGGTTGGGTTTTTCCATATAGTTATTAAAAACGTCAGGTTGTATCCTGACATGAAAGATCCTGAGGTATTAAATGATCAAGATTTTATATTTACTCTCATTATGCACTCATAAACATTCTGTGCAAAATAAAATTTACAAAGTAATGAAAAAACTTTGAGGGGCTGGAAACAAGTCATGTAATTTGATCATACTACATGTGGATGTGTATGTAGAAGCAACTCGAAAGTAGCAGAACTGGCTTTCAGTGCAGTGCTAGAAAAGCTGCACTGCACCTCTGCTCCTGAAATCACATTCACATTTGTCTCCCAGAAGCACTTGTGGAATTTTCATCTGTGTTCCCTTTTCCTGACTGCAGACAACAGCTGCAATTACTTTGTGCTTTTGAGAATAAGGCAGGAAGTACAGTGGCAGTAATCACAAAACCAGTTGCATTAAAAAAGTTCAAGTGTTCCGTCATGAAATATGACTACCTACCAAGTCATTGCTGAGAATTTGGAGAGGGCTATTTTCTCTTAGGTACTATCAACTGAGTATCTTTCTTCCATCTGTTAACAGTCAGGATAATGCTGAAGATAATCCAGTATCAGACAGGTAGTTATGTCTGATTTCAAGTATCTGAGTAATCTCAAAGCTGAAGATGCCAACATACTTAAACAGATGCAACAAATTTCTGGGTACATTCAGGTTACAGCTAAAAACACTGTGAAGTTGTAGCAACTCTATCAGTCTGTATTAAGAGCAAGGACAAAAAGACACATAGGTCATTAAAAAAAAAAGACTACCATGATATTTTTATTGAAGTTTCATGCTGTGAATATAAAAGTGATGAAAAGAAGCCCAAAAAGTCATGCATGTTTTCTACACTATTTGACCACTTTGCTGTTACTTGAACCACACTTAAGACAAATGCCATCATGAGCAGGTTTCAAGAGAATATTTCAGCTGAACTTCAAAACAAGGACCAAAAGCAATTTGCCACACACCTCTACAGACTTAGAAAGCTTCAGTATAAGTTAAAATAAATCAAATTGTGCTGGACAATAGTAAAAACTATATACAGCCATTACTTGAGCTGAATTAACCACGGTTTCATAGAAAAAACTTGCAACATATCAGAGGACCTTGTGCTATAGCATACAGCTGTTCAAAAGTTTTTCCACATTATTTTATCCATTTTATCCAAATCTAAGGAATACATGAAAAAAATTGTTTACACCACAAGACGCTGAGCAGTGCAAAGCTTAAAACTGAAACTCTGCAGCTGATGTCAAATTACACAATATTTTCTACCAAAACAGTATTTCCCTCTCTTCAGCTTCACTCCTTAACCAAAAAAATCCCTATTGTGTACACAGGAGTGGAAAAGTTTACAGGAAGAGGGATGGGAAAGGCCTCCCTGTAACTGATATGGTAAACTTGAATAAAGAAATGTCATACATTTGAAAAGTTTTCTTTTTCGAGCTTCTGAAGTCTGATGAGTAGAAAGCCTTTCACTGGTTGTAAGAGGTTGCTGGGTCTCGATGTTTTCTTCCTGTCCTAGGCAGGTAAAGTTGACTCTTTTGAGCAATGAGGTCTGTGTACAAGCAACTGTCTCCTTCTGTATTCATTCATTTGCTGGCTGATAGAACTGTCTTCTAGGAGCTTAAATCAATCCATTTGAGTAAGCATTATCATCAGTCTGTGACAACGTCCTGTCTTCTTTGAGATCCCAAAAAAGTAAGTGCCCAGGAGAGGAGGTACACAAGGCCCATGGCAGTGTCATCTATAAGCACAGCACAAAGGGTAATAGGCTGGACTTGCACAATAATCCAGTTTATATTTAGGCACCTAATGAAATATTTCCAGGAATGCAGCAGCACTCAGATGCTTCCAGAGAACTTCACTAATGTGAATGGTGGACCCCAGTAAGTCTTACCATGTCACTGGAGAACGCTGCTGTCCATCACAGGTCCTCAGCCAAAAGGACAGAGTTGGGAGGAAGCAGACAAGCTTGTTTTGTCAGCTATTTCAGACATGCTTCCTTATTTGGGTCTCACTAAGCAGTGAGACCTACAGCACATGTAGGAAAAAAAACCTACAGCAGCACAGCAGAAGATTAACTTCAGCCTGCCATTTCTGATTTAATACAAGATGTCAAAGCATTACCATTGGAGACTGCTCAGCCTTTCAAAGACAAGGTTCAAATTTACACACCAATGTGGAAAGAGAAGCACAAAGACTCAGGTTAGCAGTTCTGACAGTTCTTCCATTATTCCAGGTACATAGATGAGAAAAAAACTGACTCACAGGTGAACACTTGTCTGTCTAAAACAGCAATCTCTACATTTTGTGCTTCAGCAGTGTAGTCCGGAAAGACTAAAAGCTTGTGACAAAAGTATAAAAAAACTATGAAAGTTTAAAAATTCATTATTCATCAATTATCATCATTTAAAAAACCCCAAACCTCGTATCTTGCCTTATAAGATGTTAGTGTTAAGAATACACTTGCATATTACTGTTACTTAACATCTTTCAGCAACATGCAGGAAATAATACAGGTGACAGTAAAACAGCCAGTGCTGTTTTAATACTAGCAGAAATGCTGGGAAACAGTACAAATTAGTTAGAAAACAATAATACTGACAAGTTTTGCATATCTATTAAGTCTAATGAGGTAATGTTGATACTTTATAAACTTATGCCACTTCTGCACTGCTTGCTTTTATTGCTGAATTAAAGATTAATACTGAATATGATCTTGTTTTTAGCTGCACTTCACCCCAGCACATCTTAACACTAAGAATATGATTCCTTAGTTATCCCAATGCTACTACCCAGCAAAACGCCGAGTTCAATTAACACTTCTACGGGGAAATGATATTTGAAGAAACTCACACCACTGGAGTCACATGATGAGAGAGAAAAAAAAAATCTCTTACTGTGGCAATTCTAATTTTAGGTTCTCTTCACTGATACATTTTCTATAAATTTAAATAAATACTGCCACCAAAAAAATATTTCCGCCCTTCTATTTTCTAGGTAAAACTTTTATTGTGGGAGTACATAAGTTAATAAATAGTCCCATTCCTTTTTCCTTCCAACGGAGTGCAGGTAAAGTGCAGTGGGAAGCAGCAGGAAGCCCTCTCTCCAGTATGGCTTTGTTAGATGCGGAGCTGGTAGCCCACCTCGTTCAGCGTAGCCAGGTCTCCTTTCTTGTCCACCACCGCAGGCCTGTGAGCAAAGGAGGGAAGAGGACGCTGCTGACCAGCAATCACGCACTGCTGTGCAGGTGTGGAGAGCATAATGGTCACACAGGGGAAGGTTTACTTCAAAATAGGCCTGGCTAATTTTCTCATAAGCACAATCCTGGTGAATCTGCCATAGGAACTGGTGTGACTGAGCTGCTCGTGTGCTGCTTCTGAAGCCTCGCACCAGTGAACAAGCTGTGCCATGCTGGGCTCCATGACCTGAACCTGGAAGCAACCCCTCCTTCTGACTTGAGAGAGGGCCTAAATTAGTAGCTAAGACACATCCCACCTGTCATCTGCCCCAGAGCAGGACCTACAGCTTTATGAATACAATTGAAACAGCTGAGAGCAAATAGGCAGGGCCTGTCACATGGCCACTGTGTTTTCTCTCTGAGCCTGCCCTTTCTTTTCGGCTAGGTCTATGTGAAGGGCTAGAGCCCACCAAAGAGAAAACACAAAGTGAACTCCCTGCAGTCCCCTCTCCTCTCATTTCACCAAATATTCCAAGTTGGAAGGGACCCACAAGGATCATCAAGTCCAACTCATGAGTGAATGGCTGATACAGGGATCAAACCCATAACCCTGGGGGTAATGGCACTGTGCTTTAAGCAACTGAGCTAATCTCGACATTCTGATACAGCCCAGCCACTCACTTGAGTAATCACACACAGAGATACTGCTAGGCCAGTCAAGTGTATAAACAGCCTGAACCAAATGAAACCCTGAGCCATAAGTCTCCTCCTGTTTAGCAAGCAGTGGAAAAGCTCCTGCAACAAAGCTGTCAAGCCAAAACAATCACCTGATTTATAGTGTGGAAGTGTCTAATGATAGTTTATTCCAGGCTCTTAGCTGCTATCACACTAAGCCTTATGTTTGCTTTTCTAAAGGCAGACACTTTTTAAAACACACATTTCTCCTAGTACTCTACAGCATGTCTGCTTCCTTGTAGAAGTACAGCTAAAGCCTGAGTGGTACAGTGTGAGGCCAGTAATGGCTCCAGTGCTTTCCAACAGCCCCTCAGACCTGGCTCCCAGCTCTGTGCATCGCTCATGATGCAGCAGATGTGACCCCTGCGTTTTCACAGCTAGGATGGCTCTTATCTCCCCTTTGCAGGCTGCCGGCCCATTTCCACCAAAGCTGCTCAGGGCAGCCAGTACAGGCTCAGGAGAGAGGCAGTGTGCCACAGGCAGGCCAGGGAAAGCCCAGCCCTGCCTATGGAATGCTGCTGGGTGCAGGCACCAGTGGAAGAGCAGTTCTGCTGCAGCCCTAAGAGGTAAGGGTGTGTAGCTTTAGACATACACACACATACACGTGTGTGTCAGCCTCCAAAATCTTTTTTAATTATTTAATTCAATAAGGAATTTGTTAATATTTATTTTTAAGAGCAGAACTGCTAACACCAGATCTCTTATGAGAATCTGCACAGCATTTGAGAGCTGGGGACACTGCTATGGACAGCTAATGCTCTTCTGCCAAGTCACACATTGAATGAAACCTGTTTTTCCACTTAAAGCACCTCTAATAATAACTCCATTGTGCTCTTTGCAGTACTGCCCTGCACCCTGCCTTGTGTTTGTCTCAGTTTAAATACTTCATAGATGTGAAGGAGTCTTCACTAGTCTCTCTCACTTGCAGGAAGGGATCACACTTAAAGAAATCATTGTAAGATAGTGCGGATTTTTCCACTTTATTCCTTCAGAGCAGATGGGATTTGACTAGCCAGTAAACAAGCTACAAGCTGCATCCCTCAGAGCTTGAGTAGGAGTCAGAGACCAGCAAGAGATGCACTGTATGAAATTTCCAATGTCTTCCCCCCCTCCCATTTAGGGATCCTCTTCACACCCTTTTCTCCCTTTCTCTCTTTAAAACCAGATTCTGGTTTTAATTAAAGCACATCTGGATAGTTCTTCCTTCTCTGATTATTCAACAGAGATGGGGAGTCACTGAATGCCCACGGTGACATGCCCATTTCCATTCATCCACCCACCCATCTACAATTCTCTGTAGCTTGTAGGTACAAACAGACTGTCCTGTGTAAGGTTTTAGGAAAAGACTAGAATATTTTGGCCAGAGGCACCACAGATCCCATTCTTCTTGGCTGGCAAATGACCTTATATCAAACATGTCCTCTGAAGCAAGTGACCTCTGCTGTACTGGCCCCATCAGATCACAAAGGGCTTTGGCCATGAGCAGGTGAGCAAGCTGTGCCTGGATGCTAA
The DNA here is from genome assembly GCA_013400695.1 of Neodrepanis coruscans. NCBI lineage: Eukaryota > Metazoa > Chordata > Aves > Passeriformes > Philepittidae > Neodrepanis > Neodrepanis coruscans. The sequence goes on from VYZS01062332.1 coordinate 12,224, forward strand.
ATACACAGTATTCATGAGTTGTCTGCACTGGATCTGCCTGATTTTGCACATCCTCATATAATCTTAATATAATCCTGTCACCTTGTACATCCTAATAAAACAGACTGACAGAATTTTCCTTTCAACAGCTACACTGGGCTGGAAGCAACACAAGGCCAGTGTTGCCATGATATTCAGAGCATGCATGTGTTAAGCCTGAATATGAAATTGAAAGGAAATAGATCTGGTGATCTGACATTTAGGAGCAGAATTCTCCAGGCTGCTGCTTGACCCTGCCTTCCAAACTCATAGCAACTCTTCCAAAACCCTTCAGCTCTAAGTACTCATTGAGGATGAAACACTGCATTGCCTGTTCCAGCACAGGGTTGCAATGTACTGCACCCTCCCACTTTGGGACTTTGTAGGATGGACGAGTAGACACAGAAAAGCTTCAGACTTACCTGATTCACACCACCCTATATCTTCTGTAGTCATGCTGGCCATCCTTAGCAGGATCACACCAGCTGTGGGCTAAGAGCACATGGACTGTTACACAGCTCAGTTAATGAGCTGCAATTTGACTACACAGCAGCCTTCTAGACAGGCACGTACTGCGTACTGTATTGCCCCCTGCTTCCTGCAATGTGCTCTATCTGCCTCTCCAACTGCATTTCCATGCTAAAAGGCTATAATGGGCTTGCTAGCAGCCACCACTAACATTACCTAATAAACTAGCAAGAAACCAGAATGAGAAGTTTAAGGTTTGAGGCTGTAAAATCCTCTTCTTTCCTTAAGCACTGCTTCAGTCTTTGTCCTTCAGAAACAATCCAACAAAGACATTCCAGTTCACCATTCCAGTTCATATATTGTTCAGTGGGAGATTTCTCTCAGCCCATATAATTTTACTGTTCACAAAACCCAGGCTGTAATAACAGCTTGTCATCAGCAGGTGAAGCCTTTCAAATGAATGTGTTATTCAGCCCCTGTCAGCTCAAGCTAGAGCAAAACATTTCTCTCCCCCTCCCTAGCAAGCTTAGAAAAGCTGCAATTACAGCATGTGAGCAAGAGATCCATAAAGAAACAAAACAGTGTTGAAAATCATAGCCATTCTTTAGCTCGGATTCCAGCCTAATGCCTAGAAAACCTGAAAGCCTTTCCTCTTCTGTGTGTCACACAAAGGCCTCTTACTCCATCAGGTTCTCGGAGGTCTTTCAATATGCAGAAGAAAATCCCTGATTTCCCCTCTTATATTTCTTGCCCCATGTCAACCACTGTACACGCTGGTATGTGTCATTCAGCTCAACCCTGATGAGGGGTTGCCATTCCCCCTTCAGAGCTCAGAGCTTATCATGCTATAGCTGGGTTCTGGATCTTGCACCATGGTGACCCAGAGTTTATTTTAGAAAAACATATAATTTGCTCTAGATAGAGCAACACAGCAGAACCACTGAGCAGGTAACAGGTGCTACAGCCACAGCAAGGCCACCCATACGTCACTTGTCTTTCTGTCCTGGAAAAGCAAAGTTGCCAAGGAGGAATCAGTCACTGCAGAGCAGCGACATGCCCAGCAGTTCTCTGAGGAAACCAGCCCAACTGGAGAGTCTCCAAGCTCAGCAAGACTCACTCCTCTCCAGAAACACATAATCCACTCCAGCAACTACAGAAGTACTATCAGAAACCCAAAATGAAACTGTCCCTCAAAGAGAATCTGGGAGGTAAAGAAGCCTGGAGCAGCTGAGCCCATTCCAACTATAATTATCTATGCACTAAACAAGGAGCTCTCAGTGATGAAGCACAAAGTACAGCATTGTGGACTATGTGTGAATGCACATGTAAAAATAAAAGCCTGCTGTGAAATCATCTGCTGCTAAAGTATCTTGAAGTTATCTTTAGAAGGTTACTCTAATGTCTTTGTTAGCTGTTTTAAAATAAATAAATAAGTGCTGAGACAGTAGTCTGGGAGTCTATTTAAAAAACGATGATCATAAATATGTGACTAATCTGGGTTACATATAGGCTTTCACAGTTGTCAGCTTCCTGGCACGAGGCAGTACAGCTAAAATTCAACTCTTCCACCACATCTAAGGTAAGGGAGTCTGAATTGCCAGTGGCTGTTAAAGGCCTGTGATCTGGAAGCTCTGTTTTACCCATTTAGAGGTATTGCATGCAGTCAGTCCATGCTTCCCCACACAGCTCAAGAACAAGTATTACCTACAACACACATGGTCTGGGTTTTTTTTAAACTGATCAATATCAAAGTGATATCACAATGCAAGTGATGTTTCCATTATGGAAAGAAGAGAAAATGTTTACTTTTCCACCATCCCTGTAAGTTGGACAGTCCAAGGACCGTGCACAGAGGGGCCACTGGGCAGCAGGAAGCACAGCAATGCCGGGACATCAGCAGTACCAGTGGCTTCTGGAGCCTCTCTGGTAAGTAAGGTATCTGCTGCAGTTTTCCTCTATATGCCAGTGAGCATATTAGTTTTGTACAGCAAAACAACACACCGACAGCCTCCATTTCTGACCCACCAGTGATGGAGGCAGGAATACTCACGATTTATCTCTTCTGCACGCCCGTCTCTGAGGGCTGGCTTGCCTTCGGCGAGGGGACAACGACTTCCCCCGAGATCTCTCTTTCATCGGAGAATGGGCACTTGAGGGTTTCAGAATCTGTGAGAGATGGGGGAGGGAAGGAAGTGGCCTTCAATAAAGGCAATGATTCACTGAAAATAAAAAATTCAAATAAAGGGCCTCATATAGTAGCAGGGATGGCACACAAAGAGCTTTCAGTCCCTTGAGGCTTATTCAAACCCTGTCCAGGTTAAGAGGAACCCAAAGCTGTTATCATGTGATAGCTGTTCAGGGGCCCCCTGCAGAAATTAGTTGGTGTCACCAATTCAGTTCCCAGCTGAATACTGTCTTATCCATGCCAGAGCTGGCAACAGCAAGGGACAAGAACAATGGCTTTGAGCCTCAGCTGGACAGAATTCAGGCAGCCAAACTGTCCATTCCAGCTTTTCTCTCCATAAACAGAGGTGACCATCTCTCAGTCTGGTAGTTACAGACTCAGACTTTTCAGGAGGTCTCCAGCTTGCTTGCATCCTCCAGGCACTCTACCCTCAGAAAGCCACCATCACGACATTCGCACTCCAGGCTACTTTAACGACCTGATCCTCCAAAGTCAGCCCCCTCACAATAGGAGCCCTCTCATCAAGCAGCTCAAATACTGAAGTAACTCAAGGGAAAGGTCAGATGCAGGGCCTTCTGCCTTCAAGAGTTCAACGATGTGGTCCTGGCCCTGAGGCACTCACAATGACTGGATCCAGTGTCACAGCTCAGCACACACACAGCTGGTCCCTTTATCAAAAGCTAGTACCAAATTCAGTAAGTCACCCACCTATATGGACTTCTTCAACGAGGGCACATTTCAGCTGTTTGCCCTCTAGGTAGTATTAAAAGTGTATGAATAGAGAAAAGAAAAAAATTTTAAAAAATCCTTAACTACATCAGTAATCAAGCCCCTATTCTTTTATGGTACAAGACGGCACTCAAAACTCCTTGGCAGGGCAGAAGAGAGAGCAGCAGAACACAGGGGCTATGATGCCACTGGCAATGCTCACCCCAAGGTCAGGGCAAGGGGGCCTCAGCCAAAAAGGCACGTGGCTGCTACGTAGGAGCTGTTCTTTAGCAGGGAAGAGGATGGAAACCCAGAATAACTTGGACCTGATGCCACATAACTCTCCACATGAGCCAGACCCATACTTAGCAACACACCTGCTCTGCTCCTGCTGCCAGCAGTAGGCTGGAAAGGCACCAAATCTCTTTCCACCATGACCACAAACAGTTCCTCGCCTATGCCAGGCTCAGAGGCATAGTCAGGGACACTCCTCATCCCCTAAGGCAGCCAAACCCTCCAGTGCCTTGGCAGCCTGCCCTGTCTCCCCATTGTTTCCCTCTGAGCTCTTCAGTCCAACCAACCGGTGGGGAAACACCACTCACTTTACTCACCTTTCCCATGTAAAATACTTCGTGATTTGGCTGAGGGTGGTGGACAACAGGTGGCACAGGGCAAGCCCACTGGCATGCCCTGCAAGGAGAGGCAAGCAGTGACACTGATGTCCCATGGCACCACTTGCAGCTCAGGTACAAAGAGCAGAGATCCCCACCTGTGACCAGGCCATCCTTCCCACCAGTTCCAGCCCCAGCCATGCTGATTTTTCCTGATCATCTTCTTCTAGAGTCATTGAGAAAAGCAAAGTGGGCAATAGGTCCTCAATGGCCAAGGACAAGTATGGGTTCAAGTGTTTCCCAGGCTGAAGGGGAGATCCTTGAACTAAAGGATCCTTAAATTTCCTCCTTGAACTAGGTACAAGGACTGGAAAACACACCAAATCCTGGGGAGGCACCAAAGACACAGATGTAAGAACACTCCCCAGCCCACCTGATACATGCCTAATCTCAGGCTGGGGTCAGTCTGCTGGCACAGAGAAAGACCCATCTCTGGACAATGAGACAAGGCATAGCTGCCTCCAAGCCCAACACCCAGGTGTGCAGACCTACCTTCATCCTCATATCTCTGGCAAACTTCTCCAGCTCCTTTCTGACTTCTGTGCGCATCATTTTGGATATATTGAGGACCAGCTGTTTCCACTCAATGGGCTGAAAGCTGTGCGGCTCGTGCGGGACGTATAATCCGATTTTTACTTTTTTGACTGAATGCAAGTACTTTTTATAGGAGTCTTCAAATTCAAAGACGAGGTCACTCAGAGTTCGGTAAGTTAGAGGTTTGTCCATCAGCTCCGATCGTCTGCTCATGCCCAGTGAGCCGTACCGGCCATTGCAGTAAATCCCAAGCACCACATGATGAAAATAGTTCCCTGAGAAGTGGGTTTTAAAGCTGATGGGGAATCGTTCCACCGAGGGCTGCCCATTCGTTAAGTATCTGGTGTGCACTGTGTCAAGGCAACAACAGTTCTGGGAAAGGAGCCCACACAATTACACCTGTAAAATGTCTTCAGCTGTTTGTTCTGGTTTTTTTAACTGCCAGGGAAAGGGCTTTCTTGCAAACACGAATTTATTCTCGCTCTGCCCCAGGAACAGTCAATGCTGTCAAAGCCCATTTTATTGCTTGTAGAATAAGATGCAACAGTTCAGACAGGGAAAGGCCAGACTCTTAATCACACTTAGGAGGAAGGGAAAAAAACCACAACACTGTTTGAGTCAGCACACCCGAAGAGAGATCGCCCTCCCTAGGTCTCTGGGAATTCCCCCATTTGATACCAACATCAAAGTCCCATGCTCCCAAAAGGGAAAAGTATTTCCTTCCCTTTCATGGGGGTCTTTGTATGACTCAGGTTACTAAGCCTCATTTTCCCATATCTTCAAATGCTACCAAAAAATCCAAATTTGTTCCTTTCCAAAGCAAGAGTCTGCCTTTTCTTCTGTAAACTGGCCCTCAATATTGCCACTTCTCATACAATAATGTTTTTGCATGTTAGCTTTGTAACTAACTTCAGGGGCAGGGTCAAGATGTTCTTCTGCTGGGGGTTAGGGTTCCAAAAGCCAGAAAGCCCAGAGTGCAAGAGATACTGGGGCTGCAAAAGGCATACCAAGGGGATCACAGAGGCCACTAATGAGTCTACATCCACACTTTTCCAGTGGGGGCCACCCATTGAAATAGGGACCTCAGCCACAACATTATCAGTCCTTAGGGTTAGAGTTAGGGTTCAGAAAGCCACAGGGCCTACACCTCCAGGGGCACTGGAGCTGCAACAGGCATGCCAAAAACATCACGGAATTGCTGCCATTACACCTTTCTAACATGGAACATCCATGGGGATAGGGAACTCAGGTGTAGTACCCATATTTTTTTAGGTTTGGATTAAGATTCAGACAGACTGAAAGTGCAGAACCGCGGAGCCGCTGTGGCTGGAAAATGCATGCCTGCTGCATCATTCCAGGGCAAGATTGAGAAGTCAATCACATTTCTGAAATCAACAAAGTAAAGCTCGCAGATGGTCATGAACAAATGCTTTTAAAAAGCAAAACCTGTTCACAGAATCACTAGTTGGCCAGTTCAAATGCACTACATGCAGAGTCCAGGAGCAAGCTCCACAACAATGTAGTATGTGATCTCAGAGAGGAAGTACGTGCAGGTCTGGGGTCATCTCCTTGGGAGGCTTCTGGCCTGTGCCAGGGAAAGGACAGACTGAGAATCCCTCACGCAAGCAGGTTTGCGTCAGCACCTACGTTGCACACAGCTCCCTGCTGCTAATCCCTGGGCAGCTGAAACTCACCCTGGCTCCATGTGCTGGCACCTGCTCCTTGGAACAGCAGATACCCTTCCCCTCTGCAGCTGAGGCCCCCACCCATGCCTGGGGAATGGAGGAGGGTTGACCAGAAAAGGCTGCAGCAAGATGCTCCAGCCTGGGGTTACTCCAGAGGCACCTGCTGGACCTGCACCTGTTGCCATCCCTAGAGGCAGATGCAGTCAAGGCAGTCGGTCAGTGTACTGCTACTAAAATATACACTAGCCCAAAGCACAGCACTGCCAGGACAATGACAGGGCATCCTGACAGATGGAGGAGCAGCATCAGTTCCTAGTGTAGCTGCAGGAACCAGCTCAGACCAAGGTTCTGCTCTGGGGACCTCTCAAAATGCCATGCCCCAAAAGGGAAATGAAACAAGAGCCACTGCACAGCTGAGATATCCTGGGATGTTACTGTGGCCAGCCTTCCTCCCCTGTCTGCATAGCATGGCTGCCTTACAGCTGCTGGGAAGCTGAGAACAGAAAAAGCCTTTGTACCAACACCATAAAACACAATTCAGGCACAGTTCTGGTTCTGCCCAGCCTGACATGCCACCACCTCACCACCAGTGCAACTCCACAGGATGCTGATCCCTGCCTGCACCCCATGTTTCACCTCTTCTCTCTACAGGGATGCAGGAAAAGAATCCATCAGTTCTTATATGTCTCAAAACCATTTTCTTAGGGGGTATTTCACCCACCTGATGCTTTTGAATTTCACATAGTCAAACATTTCCCCTCCAGGTGAATGCAGAAACCAACTAATAAGAGATTCATGAACTGCCCAAAATCTGAAGTCAAGAGCCAGGAGTTAAACAAAGGAACACACAACAACAAAAAAACAACAGGCAAGAAAAACATACTGGCACAAGTCTTTCAGAACAGACACAGGAAAGCTTTTCAGTTCCATGTCAAACACATTTAACTGCATTCAGTACTAGATGTCATCAGCTATAGTAGCCTGGAAAAAATGTGTTATAGGGTATAAGAATGAACAACATTACAGGCCCAGCTCACAGTGCACTTCACTGTTTGTAGACTGTAAGTCTGGATGAGTGTGCCAAGCACAGACCTCCCTACCTCACACATATCCCTCACCCAGCCAAGTGACCTGCACCCACCTCCTGACCCACCCCTATCCAACACAAACACCCTGCAGCAACTGTCAAAGCCCACCCTGACATGAACTACACCAACACAGGACACAAACAGCTCTACCTGCCTTCAGTAGTCTCGCTGGATCACTATTGCCTTAGGACTAGCTTCTCCAAGGAAAAACCTATACCCACCAGTGGAATGAAAGATTATAAATACACTGCAAGATCAGAATGGGACCCAGCACCATTATGTCAACTGGAAAACTCAGCCCACAGTCACCTCATATAAAAGGTCACCTTGCTTCAGGCCTTAAAACGAGCATCCTGTGTACATCAAAGTCATGTTACAATAATTTGTGTCCAACAGACAGATTCTTGCAAAAGCCCATTGTATTTATCACTCTGTGTAACTGAAAAAGCACTATCTTTTATTAACACCTATGAAGCTTTCAAACATCACCACTATTTTTCCCCCTCATTATGAAAGGGTTTTCTCTATGCTCCCCGAGTGCCTTTTTATTAAGTCCACACAAAGCTTTGGTGGCCACCTGCCACACATACACACTTCTGCCATGAGGTCTCAGAGAAGTTGCAATTTAATCCCATTAAATACTAAGTGGGAGTAAAAGAATCTTTTGAGGGCAGAAATTACCCACCATCAAATAACTCAGCAACAACCACTGTGGAAATTAACCTTTAGGTACAGGTTGCTTCTGCTGAGTGACTAGTTAATGAGAGTCTCCACCCGAGATGAAATACACAGCAAACGAGCTGGAAAAGCACATCAGATCTTCCCCTCTGTCCATGCATCATTATTATATCTTTTCCTTTCTGCTCTGCCCAAGGAGAGCTGTATTGTGGCAAACAAAAGGCAACGACACAGCAATGCTGCAGCTGTAATCACACTTTTGAGCTGGGACTGTAACTGTAGGATGGAGAGTTGGGGAGTAAATTATGTGCTACAATAGAAAAGCAGGGCAGAGCAGGAGAGGGCAAAAGCAGCTGTAGTGAAAGCTCAGTGGCCTCCCGATCCTGGGTCTTCCTGTAAATCAAAGCAGAAGAAACACAGTACTGAGGGATATTAACCTCCTTGGAGATCACACAAGAGGGATATTAATCTTCTGGCTAGCCACCTCTCACCCCAGTATTCCTCCTCTTCCCCTAGACCCAGGATATGCATAAGGACAATACCTGGACCTCACCACGTTTTCACAGAATGAGTAGGTATGGCATGTCCCCATCCCTCAGAGATTCCAAAACCCTGCTGTCATGGTCTAACCCCAAAGGGCAACTAAGCACCACACAGGCACTCATTCACTTCCCTACCAGTGGAATGGGAAAGAGAATCAGAAGAGAAAAATCGTGGGTTGAGATAATGGTAGTTTAACATCTAAAATAAAAGCTGTGCACACAACAAAGCAAAACAAGGAATTTGTTCGCTTCCTAACACCAGATAGGTGTTCAGTCCTCTCCAGGAAAGAAGGGCTCCATCATACATAACAGTTACTTGGGAAATCAAAATTAGGCTTGACCACACCATTACTGCTAGTAGCCTGCAGTAAGGGCCAGATTTCCTATGACAGCATGCAGCTCCTATGGATCTGCAAGTCAACAAGCACACCATCCTCTGAGCCACAGGCTGTTTTACCTCCCATACTCCCATCACCTTCACCACCCAGGCTCATGCACAACCTAGCATGGATACTTGGGAGATGTTCATATCCCGGACTAAAGTACAAGCAAGACCTGGGACACAAAACCTGCCCTTTGCCTAGGATTTTCCTAGGCAGTACGGACAAATGACAAGCAGCATCCCTAACCAATTCCAAAGAAAAGGGAAGAATTAGTTAAGGTGTTAGCTGAGTCAACTCCTTAGTTTTTAAACTCCGGAGCAGAAAAAGCATCTATATGGGTTTTCTTTAAATCTGCGCAATCATATGACTCAAGCAATGCCCTTCTGTGATTTAGGGTTGTTTTGGTTTATTCTCCTCCACCTCCTGGTGGACTCTAAAATCAAAAATGTCCTACAAAGAAGTTCCAGCATCTTCCTCCCAGTACAGACCCTTCCCTACACAGGTGCCCCCACTACAGAGCACAGAGCAGGTCACAGCCAGAAGTCCTTCTCACATGAAGGACCTGAAGTCCTTCACCTTGTTTTTTTTTGCTAGCAGTGACTTCTAGAAAAATTCTCCCTTATTTAAATCAGACAAGCTGGTATGGCAGTGCTGCAATGTCTTAGGGCCCAGCAAGAGTGCTTTTTGCTGAAGTCTGGTCGAGGTGAGCACAGAAAACCATAGGGTGTCTGATTCTCTCCTCTCCTGCCTCTCATACAAGCTAAGGAGGCATAAGCAAGCACCACAAGCCATGATGGCAGGCTGTGCCACTGGGCACCAGCAAGCTGGAGGGCTGAGGAGCAAGGAGGCAGCTTTATTTACATTAGCAAAGCTGGAGCTGCCAGCTCAGAGCAAGAAGGTGTAGCAGGAGGAAAATAAACCTCATTCATCAAAACCATCAGATATGGCTTCAATAGAAACAGAAGATCTGTTTTTCTAAGCAACCAAGCAACTGCTCGGGGGCCTCCAACCGCCAGCAGTAAACACTCAGAGAAGTTTCCAACCACAGCCTGTAGTCAGACAGATTTCCCACAAGCTTGGGATCACTTACTGTAAGGCAGAGTGCTACCAAGCCCATATCTGGATGTTGTCCACATAGAGGACCCAGAGTGCCCCCTGACAGCTCCAGTGTCTGTAAAGGAAAGGCTTGAGCAGCTGGTTCAAGCTCCCAAAGTGGGACTGCTGGGCTGGCATCCCTCATTTTGAGAAATCTACTCTCCAGTGCCTGACTGCAGTCAGAGGCAACTATCATAAGGTTAGACCATGACAATGTAAGTGCCTACAAGCTCTCTCCCAGCTCTTCCCAGCTATCAAAAGGGCTACAGATATTCAGAAGGATCCTTCTTTTCTGTATTTCAGATAGCAAGAGAGTCAAGCTGTAGACAAGCATGCAAGAAGCAAAGAGGGGCATTACAGGGACATTATTATTCTGCAATAACTGCAAGAAACTCTCCCCCTTACTGAAAACACTTGCTCCCATTCCACAGATGTACCTGCTAGGCTGGAGGAGCTGGATGGGCCCAGGTCTCCAGTGGTGATAACTGATAAAATGCACAGACAGTATAGGGCTACATACATAATATATATATTAAATAATTTCTCCCTCCTCTTCCTTGTTTAATGATATTATTAGACAGGGGGTCTAATACCAACCATTACCTCACATGAACTCAGAGAAGCACACTGAAGGCAACAGGAGTGAATTATGTTCAGCCGCTCTGCAACACTCCCTAAGGACAGATACACTGTGCCACTTCCCTCTCTCTCTCTGATATTTTGCTCTCTACATTTTAATAAAGTGAATACAGTGCAGATAAAATTCCCTTGGCACTTTCTGGTTTACTATTCCCTTTCTTGAGCTCAAGTCGATTGGATCTTTACTCAGAAAGAGTGGGCTGAATGCACCATTACTCAGCTGATTTACAACTGAACTGAGAAATCCCCTGGGGAAGACAGCAGAAGGAATGCTTCTGGTTAGGCACTGACAAGCAGATCATGTAAGCAAAGAGATATGAAGCCAGTTCGGACAGCCACACAGAGAAAAAGAGCTGTGCAGACTGCTGCAAAATAATATTGGAAGATCCGCACAAGCTTTCAGTCATCTCACAGCAGCTGCTTCCTTGGTGTGTGCAGACACGGGTAGCTCAGTACTTTGTCACTGCCCTGTAAAAACACTTCAAGATCTAGTGCGCAGGCAATTATGCCAAACTTAATTCTGCACCAAGAGGGATTAGAGAAGCGTTTTATAAGAAGTCACATAGTCAAAGGCAGTTACACAAGCCAGCAAGCAACTCAATTAAAATGACATCTCGCTAAGCTGCTCTGCACGAGCCAGCCCTTGAATGAGGCTCACGCCGAGGGTCCGCTGGAGTGGGCTGTGCTTTTCTCGTATCCAAGCAACGTAGCAAAGCCTGCCAGCACACAAATTACTAGCAGTGCCTTGTTTCCAGAGACATGGAATGGAACCAGAGGTTAACACACACACACACAGGGCTGCTCAGCTCAGGCCTGTGTGAAGACACCGACTGAATTTCAGGAGAGGGTAAGGACATCTCTCTTCTAGAAGCCACCTGACTTTAGAAAGCTGCTGGCCTCACCGTGTCTGCATCCAGAGGGCAATGCTGAAGATCAATTAATAAAGATCAATGCTGAAGATCTCACAGCTGAGAAAAATCAGCAAGGTTCTCCATATAAGCCATGACAGAGATGCATCCCAAAAATCCTCATGATGCCCCTGCATCACAGCACATTGAAGTTTTGCATGGCACAGGCTTCCTAGCAGTCACTTTCCAGACACACATGTCCACTGCTACACTCTTTGTGCATCCACACCTCAAGCAAAATACTTGGGTTTTATACTGCATGGATCTTTTAATGCATCTGGACAACCACCCAGTAGAGAGTCCCTGTTCTCACACAGGAGACTTCCAAGACAGAAAGTAGTCCTAGTAAGACATACCTGTCCCATACTTTACCCTGATTAAGCCTTCTCAATTCAAAAAAACAGCTTGCCATACGTTTTTTGGGGTTTTTTTAAGTAGCAGCTACAGAGAGAAAGATTCATACAAATCTTAACTCTGAAGAAACCTCAAATGACACCAGATAAAATAGAACATAGCTTTCAACTCTTTTGCTTCCCTCTCTGCTCAAAAGAGCCCTAAAAACAAACCACCAAATTGAACACAAGTCAGGTTTGAGGCAAGCAGAAAAACCAGCAACACCACCTTTAGATTATCAAGGTGTCCTAGTTTCAGCTAGGGTAGAGTTAATTTATTTTCAGCCAGGGTAGAATTAATTTATTCTCAGTGCTGTGTTTTGGATCTGGAATGAGAATAGTGCTGACAACACACCGCTTTTAGTTTTTTGCTAAGTTGCATTTATCCTGAGTCATGGAATTTGTTTTTTTTCCTGTCTCATGCTCTGCCAGTGAGGAGGTACACAATAGAACCTGGGAGAAAGCATGGTTGGGACAGGTGACCTAAACCAAACAAAGGAATATTCCAAACCATAGAACATCA
>VYZS01062334.1:0-14430 GCA_013400695.1 Neodrepanis coruscans
CTGGAAGTTTGCAGGAAGCTGCCTTTTATAAATTGTGCCAATGTCTAATTTGAAGTACAGGGAGTTTGTGTGTGTTGCCACAGGTGGAACTAGGGCTACACACAAGCCCCTCTGCTGTGGCCGGGGCCAGGAAGGAAGCTGTGCTCCCCATGAGAGCACACAGTAATCCAGAAAGGGAAGCAGGAAAGAGTCCAAAGCCCACAGAGGGGCACGGACNGGGGAGCAGGGACTACGCAGAAGCCCCTCTGCTGTGGCGGGGGCCAGGAAGGAAGCTGTGCTCCCCATGAGAGCACACAGTAATCCAGAAAGGGAAGCAGGAAAGAGTCCAAAGCCCACAGAGGGGCACGGACCCTGCAAAGAAGCCAAATTTCTAGTATTTGAGTTTTCACCCAGGTTTTCAGCATTTCAAGGATTACTTTGGAACACAATCTGGAAACTGGCTACACCAGGTTTATAAATGTCTTTCAGAGGGGTGTTTTGCCACAGAAAGCTTAATTGCTAGTTTTCCAAACTTTTCGAGGGACCTCTTGATTATTTTAAATGCAAAGTTCCAGTATCATGTTTTGATTGTAATAGCAGATGCTGCTTTATTCAAAAACGACAGTATAACTGTCATAATTATGGAAGGCACTGCTTCCGATAATTATCTTCTATAAAAAAACACACCATTTATAGTGAACACTGTCACTGATAAATAAATAAAGAAATAAATATCTCAGTGCCAAAGAAGAGCCATCTTGCAAAATGACATCAGTCAAACAGGGTTTGGCCAGCAAGAGACTCGATTTCACACAAGGCCCCTAAGCAGCAAGGTCTGAAGTGCCAGTCAAGGGCCATTTCTCAGTGCTGCAGGACCGAGGTGCCAGCTAAGGATACAAAGGGGTTATTGGATAATCTTTGGGTCATTCTCCCTGGGTATGGATAACTGCCTTAGCAGAAGCAAGCCTCCAAGATGTCACTGGGACCCTGCTGTTGAGTAAAGGCAGGCCAGGCACTTCAGAGCTTGCTGATAATCCAGCACTTGTGGGCATTACTACATTTAATTTTTGAACTACAGCTCTCTACAGTTTCCTGCCAGAGAAGGGATCCTCATCACAAGTGTTCTGAGAAATCCATTCCCTGTTTTGTCATTAGGTTTAGGGGGCCAAAAATTAAAAGCCTAAATAGGTGATATACCTCTCCACTCAAGGTACCAAGTTCAGGAGTCATGCAAGCTCTTGGTTTCTCAAGTACACATTGGAGAGCAAGCCCTAGAAGCAGCTGTACATGACCAGTTTGGGTTGTGGTGGGGCCTGGTCAGAGGAGATCTTATGGTAATGTTAGTATCTGCTTTAAAACTGCCTCCTGTGAATTTGTCAAGGTGAGATTTAATTTTTATGCTCGACTTTGGTCAAAAGAAGTTTTGTTGCCAGAAAATCTACAAAAGTAATGCCATGTTAGGGAGAGGTTTCGTTTAGGTTTCAGGGGGTTTCAGGTAGGCTTCACAATACATAAGGTACTGGAAGTTTGCAGGAAGCTGCCATTTAAAAATTGTGCCAATGCCTAATCTGAGATACAGATTGCCACAGGAGGAACTAGGGCTACACATCAAGTCCCTTTGAACACAGCTCTCCTGTACCTTAGAGAGATAATCCTGTACCTTAACCAGGTGTTTGCTGCATCTAGAATTCATTGTCTGTATTCCAGATATCACCCACTAAAGCATTGGCAGCCCCTTTAATGGTCCAGGTCATGAGGGCCAGCTGCTCTTTCAGCTTGTTCACATCCACACTGTCTTTGTCATCTTTCAGTTGCTCCAGGGTCTCCAGCAGACTCTGCAGGGTGTGGGAGCCTTTGCCAAAGAAGATGTGGCGAAAGGGAGCATCTTTTGGTGAAAGGTACGGGGAGAGGAAGTCATGCTCCACCTGAGTAAAGGTGCAAATTTAGGGTTATACTCTTGCCTCCAAAGTTTTTTTTTTCCTAATTTGCCTCAACATGAGCTGCCAACCTCTGATCCCCACTAAGCTCTTTTCCACAGCAGCTCTGCAAGGGCCAGAACATCCCTCAGAGTGCAAGTGCAGAACTAAGCCAGGTTAACACTAAGCAAGTGGAAAAGACACTAGTTTGCACAGTGCCCATAGCCCCTTAGGGAAAGGCACTCTCTTCCTTCATGGAGAAAGAAAAACCAGTTGTAGATACCCACCTTCATGATCCTGTCATTCAGGGCTCTGCGGATGATCCTGTTTTCCTTGTCACTGCTTTCAATGTCTCTTCTCAGCACACCTGCAGCTCGCTGAAAGTCACCACGGGCAAAATACAGCCAGTTCAAGGTCAGCCCCAGCTCCTGCAAGGGAGGAGCTGTTAGCAAACCTGATTTTCTTCTTTTGCTGCTCTTACCAAAAGAAAGGTGTTTTTTTCTTTTTCTTTTTTTTCCCCCCCTAGTTTAACCAAGTAGCAGAGCAAGTTCCTGGCAGGCTCTTCTGAGGTCACTATCCACCCACAGTTTCTTGCAAGCTTTCAGCAAAGATGCAAATAAGAGGAAGAGCTACACTATACTGTAAATGATAACCAGAGGAGAAATCATCCACATCCACTTCCTCAAGAGCTCACTGCAGCCACATTAGCTAAATCTGTGTGCCACAGGTACTCTGACTGTACTGCACCATAAGGGACATCGATTCTGGTCACAATTTGCTACACTTTGATGCCAGCTCTGCTGTATCTACTGGCACGGGGCCTTCTTAGCACATGGCTCCTGACTGTCTACAGGGATTTGGTGAGTCCTTCTTACCTTCACATTCTCATCATAGAGCAAAACCTTCTCCTGGAATGATAGCAATTCTTCACTATAGCTATCAATGTCAAGGAAGAGCTCATGATCATGGGTCAGCCTGAGAGCTATTTGTCCAGCAAATTCTGCAGCAGCACGCATAAGAGAATACAACTTGTCAATCCTCTTCAGGTTCACCAGTGTGTCCCCAGTAGTGCCCAAGAAGGGATATTCCTCATCTTTCTGCAAGAAAGAAGGTGTTAAAGTTAGCCAAGAATGCCTTTCCAGTTAAGACTTTTTCATCCCCCACCACAGGTTACTTGCTACTTCCATCACATCCCAAATCCCCATGCTGCTAAGTAGTGAGATTGGAGTAGCAAAACTTCAAAGCATGGGGAAGGGAATGGAGCTCCTGCATCTTGTCCCTCAGTTTCCAGGGATCAGTAGGATGCTGTTAGTTTTTTAGACCTGAAGACATACAGACCTTTACCCTCTCAGAATTTACTGCCTAAGTGCAGGTACGTAAATCTCACCACCAGTCTAGTATGTGGTGGCAGCACCCTCCAAGCCTTCTTGCATGATAACTCAAGTTTTCTTGTGAAACAAATCTAACACTAAAAAATCCAAGCATTCATACAAGAGGGAGCTGCCATCAGAAAGGCTCCCAGCTGCACACCTACAGCAACAGGGCAGGCTCCTGGGCTGATGTCAGCCCCAAACTGCAGCAGCAGACGTGAACAGTCCAAGTTAGTACTTGCTCTGGTCAACAATATTGCTTCCTCAATGCCCTCTAAATGCTGACCAGCAGGCAGTACAGTCCAGTACAGTACAAACCAGTACAGTCCTTCACTCATGCAGCAGTAGCTTGACATCCTTTTAGATGCTTTTAGCTTCTGAATTGCTGACACCTGAGCCTCCAGGAGAGCAAGTGTCCCCTTTCCCAAAAAACTGCAAGTGTTCAAGACTCTGGAATGTAGGCCAGACTTGTGCCAGGAGCAGCCTTCACAGCAATGCTACCACAACCACCAGGTCCAGAAGCTGCACCTCATCCCCTTCAGAGGCTCTTGCATGGACACTGAGCTTTCCTGGAGAGCAGATATCCTTACAGCATTCTGCATGGAATGAGCACACCAAGCAGGCACACAATACTTACATTGCAGAAACCAAAGGAAACCACTGGGATTCCGGAGTAAGCCAGGAAAGGGTATGCTGCATTATCCAGACCCAGGGGAACACTGCAGAAGATAAACACTGAGTAGTTATCATCTGGTTTGGGCATACCAGGAGAAAAGCTACAGTTAAAGTCAGGTAGACTACCCTCCCTAGAAAATACTGAAGGAGTCTCAGCCAAATACTAAGGGCTGCTTGTCCATTTCCAAGCCACTGAACTTGATACTAGACTGTTCCTGCCCTTCAAAAAGGTGTCTGGGCTGCCCACAGGCAGCTTGGGGCAGCACAGAGATACAGCCCACCCCAGACAGCAGTATGACCCTCCAGCACAAAGAGAAGTAATTTGGTTTGCTCCTTTATGGAGATCTAACTTTCCCAAAGAGATAGGTAACAATACTTACACTTCATTTATCCAGTCAGAGCCAACTCTTTTATACAGGCTTCCCGAATCTGCTGGGTCCATCACCTGCAGAGAGATGACAGTCACTGCACTTGTTCTGACCTCTGCTTGGGTTTCCAGGTTCATCCTGGAGCTTGCATTGCTGTGCAGATGCCAGAGTCAGGTATGCTCCCCCAATCTTTCTCCACACAGGCACAGTTCATGGGGGACAGATGTTCACCTCCCACTGAACTGTGGCATTTGCTGTTTTTAGACTCTCTGTATGTGAACTGCAATTCCCAGAGCCCAGCTGATTTCATACAGGGCCCACGAGAACATCTCAGCTTTTTCTCCTAAATGAGGCTTTCTCCACAGAAGGTATTGGCTGGGAAAGGGACCCAGCACAGCTTTGTCCACTTTCAGTTCCTCCTTAAAACCAGTCACCTTGGTCAGCCCAAAGCCTTTCAACTTACCCCCTTCAGAGTTCTCTCCAGCAATGGGTACAGCAATGGGCTAGCAGAAATCTTCATGTGGTTGGAGCCTACAAAAAAATGAAAGGGTGTTTGACATGCTGGCATAATCAATCACTACTGCTAAAGCTGCTCAGTTCTGATCTACAGCTTATTGCCAAAGGATCTTCAACAGACACAGGACAGTCTACTGAGACCTAGCAGAGCTGACTCCTCATGGCTTAGGCTTATAGCAGCCTCACAGCTTTAATGATAGCAGAATAAATGGAGTCACACCAGTCTTCAGCCAAACACCCACCATCAGCCTCTGGCATAGCCCCCATTCCTAGAGGTTACGAGATGTCTGTTTAAGCTGTTCTACTCCCACTCAATTCCAACAGACTTGAAGAGTAGCAGGTTACCTAAGACTGCAGCATCCAGGTTAATGTAAGTGAAGGCTTTGGCATGCAGCGATGTGGAGTACCCCTAGAATAAATCAAGCATTATAATAAGACAACCAGTAGCAGTATAACACCAGGATGTTTAATCCACAAAAATAACTGTGCAGTCATCACACAGAATTCTATTAAATAAACAGTACCTCCAGCCACTCGGTTGCACCCACAGCTCCGTACTCTCCTGCACTCCAGCTAGCAAAGATAATGCTGCGCCTTGGTTTGTAGCCATCTACAGAGAGAGAGAGAGACTGAGATGTCTGCCCTTCCCCCATGGAGCTGCAGATTAGCACTGCGGGCCTGGGATGATGAATTGCCCGCTCCTGAGACAGCACTGAAGCATTCTGGCTGCTGCAGACAAATGTGCACACTAGTGGCCGCACAGACACTGTACCCTGCCCCCTCATGCTGCAGAACTTCACACGAAAACAATGCTGTCTGCATTTTCCCTGTATTGTTTAGCTGCCTGAGCTCAAAATTGAATGCTGGAGACAAGTGTGCTCACGCTAAGTGCCACCATGCAGTCCCCACTGCTCCAGCTGGTCAGCCACTCCAGGGTTTTCCCACCTTCAGGTTCAGCTGTCCAACAGACAGCTCAAGTTTAACATTTGCGTCATGTGTTATCCAAGGACATTCTCACACTTGAGCTGTACCAGATACAGGCAGACAAGTGCTTGGAAGCAAGTGCTCACTGCAGACAAATTGTATTGGAAAAGTAACTAACAGCTTCTCGGGAAGATTTGTCAGATTTCCTATGTCTTCCAAAGCATTGTTTTGCAACTGGACTTTCCAGTGTTAACACATGCAGAGCTAGACCTGCATCACCTCCCACCCTCATGCTTTTGTTCACAAGTATTTACCCTTTGTCACCATCTCCGAGATCACACGGGCAAGCTCCAACAAGATGGCAGTGCCAACACCAGCCTTGGCTGCTCCTGGGCCCCAGGAGTCTCTCTGGGCTCCAATCACAACATACCGATCTGTAAAGGAGACACCAAACATCTGAGCTGCAAGCTTCAGGTTGCAAACTTCTCACAAGAGCAGCTTTCAGCTTCTGTACTAGGAGGGTTGGCAGTCTGACCCCTGAATCTGGCACACTGAGTGCTTTCATTTAGCCTTTCCCTGGCAGCATGGTTCAGCTTCCTCTGAAAGGTTTTGGTTCTGCTGAGGAAGTGGATATCTGACTGGAAGCAGCTGTCATGTTCCAATGATCACAGAAGAGGAAGGGTTCCCCTCAAGACTGAGCCACAAGACAGCTGTTATTACCTGGTTCTTCAAATCCCTTGATAGCACCGAAGATGTTCAGAATCTTTCTGTCCACCATAACGTTGTTCACAGTCAATTTCACTGTCAGTTGGCTCGTGTCGCTCACAGTCACCTTACAGCCCATGATCCCAGATTTCCACTCCGGAAGGCATGTGTCTCCATCCATTTTCCTGAGGAAAAAAGAGATCCTTTGAACTCATTATCCAGCTCTGACCTCATTTAGCTATTGTGTGAAAAATGTACAGCAGCAATTCCAGGTGTGATCTTTTTCAAGGCCTGCCTAGGAAACAGCTTGAAGTCCTGTACCAGTAATTATGCAGGGAGGGGTAGGATGCAGAGGCCAAGAAGAATTCAAAACTAGATTAATTTCAGTCTGTAAGGCATAAGACATGGACACAAGTGATACTTCAGCTAGTTGCAGAACATGTTGCCTGCCACACACAGCAGAGAGCAGCAGAGAGCTCCCTGGCTCACAGCACCTCAACACCACCCTCCCTCCTACAAGAGGGCCACAGCAGCTCAGCCTGTAAGCCAGGAGAAACAGTTACCTGAACAGCTTGCCTGCTGCTTCACTAGAGATAGTCTGAACAGGAATGCGAGGTAGTCCAGAAGATTCCACTGGTGGGAACTGGGTGTGGTTGAAAGAAGGGAAGCCTGGGGTGAAAGGGTCTCCAGTTCCAAGGTGGGCCTGTGAAAAGCAAGAAGAATCCTCGAGTCTCAAAGAAGCCCAACAGTTTTCATCTACACAAGGGCATGAAGCACTGCTGAGACAGAGACCTGCAGGACTGCTGGAGGCTGCAGCCCACAGCAAGAGAGCTCACAAGAACAAACAGGGGAGCCAGTTGCATACTCACATGTCCAAAGGGGACAAACTTCTCAGTGCCCTTGTAATCAATTGGGTCCAGGTACATCAAGGCACCAACTGCTCCTACTTCTTTGGCATTTGCAACCTGAAGCAAAGAGAAATGTTAACTGCACCTTTGCACTGCAAGCAAGGGGAGTTAAGGCAGGTACATGGAGTAATGGCATGAAGGGTTGTGCTATTCAGTGCCCAACTCCACAACAGATTTTAGAAGCTACCCGACAGTAACAGATACACAAGGCAGCTGAATCCTAGCAGCTCAGTCCTATGTGTGTCTAACGCCCTTTTGAACAATTAGGACATACCACAGTGTCTCATATTATTCCTTCAGCTCATGCTTGCTCCTCAGAGAAGCTTAAAGGACAGAAGTTATTTAATTTTGATTATGCTCCATCTGTTTTCCCCAGACTAGGTCAGTCTCAAGACAAGCAGCCACTGGAGGCTCATCTTCACATGGAAAAAGATGCAGAGTGGACTACCCAGGTCCCTGTTTAATACACCTACAACCCAGCTGCTTCTGATATGCCACTGGTACAAACACTCTTGCAAACCTAGACAACTTTGAAAAGCAGGAAGGGGATTAGAGAATCAGTGACCATCCTTCTGCAAAAGCATTTTTCAGCTCTGTCTGTGTCTAATGCGTGCAGACAGGCTGAGTCCTATGTCCCAGGCTCTCCAGGAGCACCTATCTGAGGGGCAGCTCTGGGTCAGGCTTGCATACAGAAGCACCTGAATCATCTAGGCTACATGGAGATTCAGTTCTGCTCTCTACAGCGGGAACACTACAGCAACATGCAAGGCCACTGGCTTGGCATGCAGTGCCATCATTTGGCTGAAGTGAACAGTCAGCAAGGGCACAAGTGAGACATTGCAGCCAAGGTTTGAAAGTATCTGACTGCAGCAGCAAGAGGTGCTCTGGAGGCAAGGCCATCCTGCTTCTAGCAGCCCTATGGCTGCATCTAGCAGTATCAGCCAGCTCTGAACCCTGTAGCTCCCAGGCTGCCTCCCTCTGCCCCCCAGCTCCACCATTCCAGATGCCTGGCTGTTTCAGCAAGACTGCCGGAGGCCAAGAAGAATGGCACCATGAACAAGCTCTGCTCAGTCTTGGTGTCCAGACCTGCACGTGGAGGCTTAGAGCAAACAAGCAAGACTAGACCTGTAGGAACAAGCCTACATACATGAGTTCTACAGAAGATCTGAATAAAGACACACCTTTGTGCCTCAAAAAGGAGGAAGTATAGCTTCCTGCTGCCAAGTTTGGCCAGGCTTTGAGCCACAGCTACTTACCTTCTCAGCAAGTGTTATTTTTCCAGCTCTGAAGATGACTATAGTTCCATTCATTGAAATGCCCAGATTTCGCATCTTCTGAAAATCAGATTTCAGTCCATAGTTCACATGGACTGGTTTGCCCTGGAACAGAAACACTGGTTAAAAATGCAGCAATAAGATACTTGAAACAGCCTACAGAGTCACTGTAACAGTGACTCAGGGAACTGAAGCTCAGCAATGTCAACTGATCTCATGTAACATGCCTATTAGAACAGCACTTCTGCCAAGGTTCCTGTCTGAATCCCAGCAGGGAAGTTTAAAGTTACTTCTGCATCTTGCTCAAGTGATAATACTGTGTGGGCTCACTCCTCACCCCACTCTCACCACCCCCCAGCTCTCTAAATGGGAAGGGTTTTAAACACTCTGTATCTTGAAGTGACTTATTTTGGACATTGCCACCTGCTAAGTGTTCGAAGAGATTTCCAGGATCCTCCTGGAGTCACTTACAGCAACTGTGTCACTCTTGCTGTATGCCACATATGCATCAGGACTCTCCAGTACCTCTTCTTTATCATTTGCAACAACAGACACTTGGTTGTTACTGTTAAACAAAGAGACAGCATTATGTTCTTTCATACAAGAACTAACTAACTCCCATATTCAGTCTGTGCTGTAACAGTTCTGATCAAATCTACATAGCCTGAAACTGGCAGATTCATCCCAGTACTTCCATGCAAGAATCTCTGGGGATGTTCAGAGACATTAATGATGGCCGATTTCTGAGACAAGCTGGAGAAAGAATCTCTGCTTCCATGTCTCTCAGTCACCTCCTAAGAGAAGCTAAGCAAATTCATTTCCCCCCCGACAAAAAGGGGCATGTAAGACACGAGGGTAACGAGATGTCAGACCACACAATGCCTGGTGATACCCTCCTGAGCTACTAGAGGAGCCATTGCAAGGTCTGGGACAAGACAGAGTCACCCATGCTAGCAGTTTTAGACACAGGGAATCTACCCTTCAGCCGAGTTTTCACACAAGTTTGTTTTCTCTCCACTTCCTAAACATACTTTGAAGAAAGAGCCATCCCAGGAAAAATCAAAACTCTGCTACCAGACCCTCTGGATTGAGAAAGCCTGAGAAGAGGCAGGAGCAGCTATTGCTTGGCTAGATCAAAGCCTTCTTTGGAGAGTGGTAACTGGCTCACAATTTTCACACCATTTTAAGCAAAAATCATGTGTTCGCTCAGGCCTACAGATATCCACGCTGTAAGGAGATGTGCGTTTCTTTGTTAACATACCTGCCCTTATCCTGCAACTTAATGTAATGGTCATCATTCCACACTTCATCCAAGCGGAAGCTGATGAACTGGTCATGAATGTAGCTGGCAGTGTTTGCATCTTCCGTCTTGCCAGCTTCAAAAGAGCTCCTACCTTCTCTTTGCCTGTGAGTAATAGATATATGCACAGCTTAGGCTACAGCACTGCAGCCTGCAAAGCCATTTAAGCCCATTTTTAACTCATGCCACCCTACATCACTTGTAAGGCCCATATTCTCCAATGGAGCTCGAGTTCTGCTCACAGGCTGTGCCTCTCAAAAGCTCCAGCTAAACTTTCTGCAACTGTTACCTCAGGTTGGTCTCAAGTTGTGTAGCTGACAGTTTCTCTAACAACATGGTTCTGAGGTCAGGCCAGTATAAGATATGTGGTCCGGGGATCTCCTCTTCCTCAGTTTCGTCATCATCCGATAAGTAAGATGCAGTAGGAGTCAGCTCACACTTGCCACTTCCATCCAGACACCTGCTAACCTTCTGCATTCGTCCACGATTACTCAAGTAGCCGATGAGAAACCCTATGGAAAGAACAGGTATTTCTTTGTGCTGCAGAAAGATGACTGAACCAGCACTACACCACACAGCTTCTGAGTTAAGATGCATCTCTGCTCTCAGACCATTTTTGACAAGCTGACTTATTCAGGGACATACAGAAATACACAGCCTGACATTTTGCCTGAGCTGGCATGTTTTAAGGGGCACTGTAAATCCAATCTTGTGTTTGGCAGTCCCTCCAGCACCACTTGGGAACGAGAATGCTTACTTTAGGTCAGTGGTAATGTTAAAACCTTAAGAGATGAGCACCAAAGGCTTTACTAATCTGTTGACCCACATCTCTACAGAAGTGTTAAGAGTTAATGGAGGGAAAATCAGTAAGACTTCCACAAGGATCAGTCTGCCCTTCAGCTAAGTTCCCCTGCCAAACTTCACACTTCTTTGTACCAATTCTGTACCAGCTTCACAGTTCTGTACCGTAAGTCTGAGCTAGATATACTTAGTGACAAGAGCATGCAGCTTGGACCCTCATTCTTTAATTATCTCCCGAAACAATATACACTCAAATGTTAAGATACATTCAATACCAGAGTCCACTTCATGCAGTTACCTCCCACCCTTACTTACCAATCAAAAGGAGGAGGACAGCTGCGATGATTAGGAAGCAAAGGTTCTTGCCAGTCCTCCGTGGAGGAGGCACGCTGGCATGCAGGTGCTCTGGCCTCCCCATTTCCCCTCCTTCCTCATCATCAGCAGAAAGCTTCATCTCCACGTGGCTGTTGTCTCCATCCGTTTGCCGAGCAATGCTGAAGCGCGTGTATGACATCGGCTCACCACCAAACTGAAAGAAAGTCATGTCATGGAAGAGTTTGCCTCACCAGCCTACAGTCCTTTCAGCAACTGCACCTCTGCTCCAACCGAAACACAGCTTGTTCACCTGCAGCTGTTCTAGTGCAGTGAGCGTTTTGTCATCCACCGAGTCAATCTGGCTGCTTTAAACAGAGTTAAGACTCAGACCCACTCAGAGTCTCCAGAGTCTATTCAGCATTTATTTACCCTGCACAAGTTCAGATACACACTGATCAGAGTCTAGCCTGGAGTCTGTTATAGATATGACACAGCCAACGGAATTGGCACTTTCCATGTGACTCCACAGCAAAGGCTGATTCAAGCAGAAATTCTTGGTCTTAATCACGAGAGCACAACTCAGACTGTGATGAGGACAGAGGAAAGGGAAGGCAACCCCTCCATGATTATACCTTCAAACCACATCCACTTTGACGTAAACTCTCATCCAGCATCTAGCTAATTTTGTATTACACTGCCTAGGGCTACTCCTAAATTACACTATTGGTAGTATGACAAAGCAGCTAGGCTGAAGAGAGATTAACCCTGGGAATCATGCTACCTCAGCTAACATGAAAGCTGAGGCTACACCTCCTGCATCCACCAGTGCCTGGCACCATTTGACAGGTGTTTACTGGTGTCCCAGCTGATCTTCCAGTCTGGAGCCTACTTTTCTAAGCAGGTGCAACACACAGCCCAACCCCCCACAGAACAGTCACCCGTCCACAAGGCAACCACTCAGATTAACTCAATTCCAGACATAGCCAGGCACTGAGCAGAAGCACTCAGCTTCCATTAGAGATGCTGAAATTGCCTGCAGCCACAGTTGTGCTGGGGAGTGGTGGGAGACTGGCTACAAGTCAAAAGAATAGCTTTGGAAGCAATGGTCCTGCAGCCTCTCTTCACTGTACTGGACAAGCAGCTGGTGACAAGCACCCAAACCCAGTTACAACCCCAACAGCTCATCCACAGATCTCAGCTCACTCTCAAACTACACATGAGCAGCTGTAAATGAAGAGATCAGACATCTGCTTGGCTGGTCAAAAGAAACCAAAGCCATTTCAAACCTGCAGTTCCACTCTGGCTCACGCTACCCACAACGAAGTAAGTGGCTGGCGGCTCATGTTTTAGAAAGGGCAGTGCTGCAGTCTATCCCAGTACTCTCCCTGCTCACCTGCTTGACAGCTTGGCAATCCTCACACTTGAGGCATGTCCTCACACAGAGAACATGCCCCAACCCCACATATCCTCCTTGTTCACAGACCAAACCCCCACATTCGCAGTCTTAGCCTGGGGTCATTTCACAATCCAAGGTCTCTAGGACCAGCAGGTTTGGACGAGCAAGTTCAGAGCTACCTCCTCCTGCACCTTTGTTTCAAAACACAGGTTGCTTTCAAAAGCTGGACTTGTGGTTGAATTCCCACCCCCCCAAGTAAGAAAAGACTTCCTCCTGGAACACTGCTCAAGGCTTGACCCCTGCTTTCTTACCAGCTTCTTGAGAGACCCGAGATACGACAGCAGTTAACAATAACCCCACCAGCACAGAACCACGTGTGCCACTTCCTTATTGTGGCCAGCCAGCTACAGTGACATTTAGGTCACAACCCACACAGCAGGTTTTATCACTAACACTGCTTTGGATTCATCATCTTCTCCGATACTGACCTGGACATTGTCAAACCTTTTTTCTGCAGTATTGTCAGCCCACCAAGAGACAGAATGGCACTAGGGGAACACGTCTTACCAAGTTAGTGATTGCTGCTCTTGCATGGTCCATTGCCGTCTGGAGGAGTGCACACCAATGCCTAAAAGTTCACAACACAACAAGTCAAGTCAGGCTGTTCCCCTGCCACTACACAACACATGCAAGGTCAGTCACTGCCACTAAAGCACTGCTTGCCCATAGATTTTCTGTGCATCCTTCTACGAAAGTAACAATGTTAGCAAACCTACATCAACCTTGAATGCAACCTAGAAGTTCCCACTGTAAGTTCCAATGAAGAAACTGACTCTTTCTATTGAATTCCAGGCATAGTGGGGGTGTCAAATGGCTAAGTTCAGCCAAGGGTCTTATAAATGGTAGGAACACCTCCACTCCACACATTTCCTCAACCATGACAATGGACTCCAAATATCTAAGGTTTCTGGTGTCTGTCTCAATGACAGGAAGAGTCCAGCTGGTAGGCAGAAGCAGCACAAAGCCATAAACCAAGTAGCACACATTCCAACCCTGTCAAAACACTTCTAATAGCAATATCCCTTCCAAATGGATATGTTTTCTACCACTTTATGGAGGCAATTCCTGTTTTGTACAGTCTGAGAAACACCGACAGCAACTCTCCAAAAGCGTTTCACTAACTTTTAAAATTTCTATTTCTCTGTAGAAAGCAAACATATCTGAAAGGTAAATGTTAACTGATTTATTTCAGCATTTCTTTCCTGAAAAGATGCTTAAGAAGGATTTGCAAGTTAGCGAGAGACTAGACAGGTGTTTAGGTTGAGAGCAGGCAACCTGAGTATGCCCTCAAGCAGTGCCGCTAAGAAGTGGCTTTGAACTGGTCTCCAGGTGCACGTGGATTAGCTTTACACCTGGAAGCTCTGTAAGGTTTTATTTGGAGATCAAAGGTTAACAGTGGCTATTGCTCGTTTCACCCTTTACTTAGGGCAAGGACACATGGAGATGAAACACCGACAATTCTGAGAAGCCTTTTCCCAGTGACAACCTCTGAGACGTGGGAGACACGGCACAACAGGGCTGAGCACATGGAGGGTCTCTTAAAAGCGAACCCAGGCGAACAGAAATACAGGGAAGTAAATACAAAGGGCCTGCAGGTATCGCCCCAAGCAGGGATGCTCGCCGGGTGCGCGGTACCTCCCCGAGCCCACCACCCCCAGCCCTTCTGGCCACCCCCCAATCCCCCAGAAAGGTAAACAGGAGGTAAAGAAAGACAAAAAGAAAAAAAAATCCAGCGCACAGGAGCAGCCGCCCCGTGGGGCTGGGCAGCCCCGGTATCGCGGGCAGGGCCCGGCTGCGGCCCCGCGATAAGCGGCGCGGACGATACGGCCCCGGCCGCGGGCACGTCCCCCGTCCCGGCTCTCCCCGCCCTGGGAGACGTGCGGGGCCGCTCCGGCATCAAGGTCAGCGGGAGCCGCATGCGCG
>VYZS01062335.1:9383-38820 GCA_013400695.1 Neodrepanis coruscans
ATGCCTTATGTGCCCATTATATCTGCCAGCTCTAAATGGGATGCTGTTGACATGTCAGCAGACACTTCTCAGGATTCATTAGAGGCATTTGTACGACAGTTGTCCTGTTTCACCAGTGAAAAACTGGAAAAGTAGAAATACATTGCAGAACAGGTAGCCTCAGAAAACTCTAAAAAATTACATGCTTATCAAACCCTTTCAACAAGATCTCACTCAGGCTGGGTAACCTAAGCTCTGCCATGACAGGTCAGCTTCCTGGTCCATCTCTTTGAGAATCCTTCCTCCTGTGATCAGGACCAGATGCTTCAGAAGGTGGAACAGCTCAGGTAGTGAACAATGATGTAATTCACCCAAAAGGGAAATTCCTTCCTGACCTCATCAATCAGCATGAAGGTTTTTAAGCTTAATTTATTTTTAATCGTATTTTGTGCAACTCTGGACACTGTCATTATATATATAAATACCCAAGTCTGTTTGGAATCCAACTAAACTTTTGCCCTTGGTAATATCATGTGGGGTAATTATTTCCAGTTGCAAATGTACTGATTTTCAATTTCTTTTAAATATCCCTTTGTTCTTGCACTATGGGAACTAACAGAACTATTAACCACCTCTGTTCCCCATCCAAGAGCACTAGTCTGGCTTGCACCATAAATTTCCATGCCATACTATGCTCAGTTACAGAGCAGGAACATAATATGAGGGCTTTAAGGCAAAAACTGAGCAACTTCTATCAGATATCTAGCAACATTTCTTTAAGCTAAATTTCTGGGATCTGCAGGAAAGTTGACAGTTCCACCAGGATTTCAGCAGGCCCTACCCACTTCTGGATCTATCAAGCTCACTTTTCTCATGTTTTCCACTCCAGAACTGCCACCCTTACAAGCAAACTGTTTTGTCCCGTGTTGTGCTCTTTGAACCCCGCCCAAGATTCTGATAAATTTAGTTATAAAAGAACAGCCAAGAAGCATAACATGCTGGGCTCTTCAAGGTCTGTACAAGAACATCTCTCCTTCTGAGCAAAGAATTTCCCTCTCATCTCCATGCCTGAATAAAGAGCAACAGGGTCCAACCACACAATACCAATCCCATTTTGCTCTTGGCTGATGTTCTGTGGGCTGCAGGTTCCCTTTAGCCTATGTTGTTACTTTTTTCCTTATTGATGAGTTCATGACATATTCATCATGATTATTATGACGAATACTTACTAAATCTCCAGTGTTATTAATCACTGCTGTTTCTGCTCTCACAACTTTTGCAGGATGCAACAAAGTATAAAGCCACACCTTCATTCAGCAAAGTTTAGTTAAAAAAAAAATTATGAATGCAAGTATCAGACAAGAAGAGAAGACTCTTAAAGCAAACTTTAACTTCTGGATCCTCTCATCTCCCTAAAACACAGTCCTGATTTCAGTCATTACTTGGCCTGCATTTTCTTCTCCCAGTGTACAGAGCTAAAATTTTGGACCCTTATCTTAATCTCAAAGTCTTTAGGAGAGAAAGAGACAGGCTGGTATCTTATGGGAAGATGGCCCCCCAAGGAGATGACAGAGTTTTAACACCATCTGTGAGAAATACCACACAGCCATCACTGTTTTACCACAAATGTTGTGATTAAGGGCTTGGAACTGGTGAATTTTGACAAGAGAATACTTCTTTGCCTCAACCAAAACGAAAATCACACCTTTTCATCTCTCTTTAGAATGATCTTCAGGCAAGCAAGAGGTTGAGGGAAAGCGCCTGTTCCAGCTTATGGTCCATAAACAAACGGAGCATTTTAATGATCAAAATAGCACTAAGATAACTGGTAACAGCCACCACTTTGCCAACAGTTGCTTCATTAAGTAACACAAACACATGCCACGTTTTTCTCTATTTGAGTATCAAAGACGGATTAATAATAAAATGACAAGTCTCACAATGGCAGTTAAATTGTCCCATTACAAACTTCTCAAGAAACTCCCCATGCTTTTTAATATTTATAGCAGTCTTAGAAGCTGTTTCAGAGCGATGATCTTGAGTCTTTCTAAGAGGCCATAAACACTTTCCTGTTCTTCTGCCTCATATGTGTAAAGACAAAATACTGAGCTGAGCACTTGTACAATGGTCTTAGGCAATGCTCAAACACTGCGGTCCAAACCACAAGTTTCAGAGCACTGCCATACCAGCATCTCTGGTACCTCTGATCTGCCATCAAGTGGTTTTCCTTTGGCATTTCAGAATGTGCTGAGGTTGAAAGAGAAGACAGTAATGATACAGAACAATTCTCCCATCAGCAGTGGTAAAAGTAATCTTGGAGGCATGGAGTGCAATGCTTTTAGTGCTTTGGGGTTGTTAGTGACCATGAAGTCAAAAAGATGTGGTATTTTCTATTTGTCACACACAGAAACAGAGTTTGGATAAGGACATTTTTTTCACGGACTCAACTAAGGTATTTTTGGTTGGTAGAATTCTCAATGTGTTGTGATAAAATTAGCTTTACATAAATGTGCAATAAAAGCAGCACATACTTTGCCTAAGAAAAAAATCCACTGGCCACTCACAGATCATGTGAACTCACTTATTCAGTTAAGCTAAAAACACCAATTATTCCAAGGCTTATCTGTCTGTAGATTTGGATGTGTTTAACAATGGCACTGCCATATATCAAAATACATGACCAGCCACAGCCCTTTACCAAAGCAAAGCAAAGTTCCTGCAAACAGTGACTGCTGCCATTTAACAAGACAGTCAAAAAGAAAAGAGATAAGATGGAAAAACCTGCACCTCTGCTTCTAGCCTTCAGATATTCCCTCTGAAAAGAAAAAGTCTTCCTCTTCTGTCAGTCCGCCCTTACTTCCATATTATAGCATAAAAGGGTTGCCTTCAACTATTACTCCCTGATGCACACCAACCAAAGCTATGGAAGATAATATTCTTACTTTTTTTTAAGCTTTTTATCAATCTCTAAAACGATTCCCCCAGTTTTGCTTTGTTTTTATGACCAGTGACACAGAAGCTGGTTCTGTAGTGCTTATCGGAGTGTACACCACGATCCAAGCAACAGCAAAACAGTCATTCAAGCATACCCAGTGCTCTGTGCTGGGTAAAGTTCACAGCAGCTGTTTGAGTCCCAGGAAGACATCTGACAGAAGCACCATAAATAACGACATCACATGGAGTCTCCCATTGCACAACCCAAATACATCTTTCCTGCTCAGGAATTTATGCCTCACACCCTTCCCCGTCAGTCAAGAGCATGTTACAAACTATGTTTCCAAGATGACCCTGAGGATACTTTGGAAAGTAATACAGCCCTCCTGTTGGCCAAGTCTTTTCAAAATACTCGTTCTATTCCATTACAAAAAAGACAAATGTTTCTATAACCTTAGCAAAACCATGGTCTTTCTCAAGAGCAAGCTATAGATCCATGTGTGCTTTTTATACATCATGCATGTCCAAAACCAGTTCCAGCAAGTCTGACAGCCTGAAAAAAACTGAAGGGGACTACCCCTTCACAGACTAAGGATCTAAGTTCTTCTTCAGATATGCAAATGTATTTTCTCGGACTCCAATTTCAATAAATCCCAAATCTGAACAGCCCCTTTTTAGGATTAATTCATTTACTGCTAGAGTAAAATTAAAACAGATTCCCCTCAAAAAATCTCATTCATAGGCCTCTCTAAGGAGAGAATCACTTTTCAAAGCAGTGCCTAGCTATAATTGAGAAAGAAGAAATATAGCTATTTTATAAAAATGAGATTTTTTTTTTTTATTTTTCTGGAGTTTTGCCACAAATTGCCTTCGAGGGCTTGGTTCAGAAATTCCAAATGGAGTTTATTATTTTTCTTATTGAGAACTAACTCCTTTTAGTAATTTTGTTAATCTTGGAGTTTGAAGTTATTTTTATTAAAGTAACGCCCAGAGTTTGGATATTCCGCAAAAAGATCAGGAATTATTTTTATTAAAGTAACACCCAAAGCTTAGACACTCCTTGCAAAAATGAGGCAAAGAACCTTCATTCTTAAAAAGGTTCTTAGTCTTTTCAATGCAAACACAGATTTAACAGAGACAACTGAGCACTGAGAAGTTTCATCAGCCACTTTTTTATCAGAGAATTGAGAAAAAAGTTATCGAGGCAGGATTTTTCTTGCCTAAAAAAAATCCTGAGTCTTCTGCTCTTTACACAATATGACATTTTTTTCTTCCTCCCTTCTTGCCTTCTGTTATGGAAAAAGCAGCACTGATTTCCACTCCCTAATATCAGATTTCTCGCAAGACATTAGTGCTGGCTTTGGGGTGTTCTGCCAGCCATCAGGTATAATCAGCCTCTCTGATCCTGCTCAGTATCTGTCTCTTAGCCAGCAGGGAGCTCTGCCGACCCAGGCAATGCCAATTTCTGATGGAGCTTCTTAGACTACAAAAAAATGGTTTGTAGCCCTTAATTCTCATGTCACAATAGAAATGAGGCTGCAAAGTAAAGGATCTTACCTCCATTGTCGGGGGCCTGAGGCACTGAAACCTTCTGTTCTTCCGTGGCAACTCTGTCTCGAGGACAAGGTCAAGTGCTGCCTTTTTGTTTGAGTGACTACATTAATAAACAACACCCAGGTTCCTTACCATGACTAAACCATGGTTCAAGTGTTTGGAGGGGAAAGGGAATGCCTTTTGATCACTTCTTCCAATTTGGAGCATAAGCAACCAAGACTGAAATGACTCCTTTTGTCAGCAAGCCTCCACCAAGCACTGTTGCTCTTCAGGCGTAGCAGGTCAAAGACATCATGGATTTAATAACACATTTTCTACCAAGGTGCTGCTTCCCCATTGAAGAAGACACGTAACAACAATTTTCAATCTCTTTAATGTAGGAATTAGGGCTGGGGCAAAATCTTTTCAATTCCTCCAACAGAGATGTTAAGTTGCAACATACCCACCTTTCTGTCTTTAGCGTGTATAATTTCAGCTTGCTCAATAGCAGCGGCACTCCTGAGTTCAGGAGGACTTTAAAAGGAGCGATTATGCTCACGGAAGTAAGCTAACATGAATAAACTGCCCAGGCAACAGGGAGACATTCCAGAGCCCTGTGCTGTCACCAGGCTTTTGGCCAATGCTGCTTAATCATATATGCAAAACATAAATTACAGAAAGAGCCACCATAGATTAGAAAATTCCCAATGAATAATTTTGCATTGCGCTGAAAGGGCTTCCCTGCAAACTGTCCTCAGCCAAAAGCACTGGGATCTTCTCCCCATTTTCAGAGCTTCTACTGACATCAGCAGTACAAGTGGTACAGCAAAGGATTTCTCTGCATGTCTTCTCAATGGATCAGGCACCTTTGGAAGGGAAGTTTGAGTGCAAGTTCAGGACCACTTGAGCTGCTGAGATTCCCAACTCTTTATGGCTGGCTATAAGGTATCGTGGCAGCTGCTGCAGGCTACGTTCTCATCGGGGCTCGGCTGGCACATACCAGTTCACACTATCTGGGTATGTAACACTGGACTGAAACTCAAAATGCTCGTGGCATGGAGGAAAATATTTTTACTACAAGGCCCGCAGATTTTACATCTTCAGCTTTAAACACAGACACACTCATAGCTTAAATATTTAAGACCCACTTGAGACTTGTCACAGAATTTAAACAGCTCTATCTGAAAAGCTTTCATCTTCTCTGCAGCACTGAGTAAAAATCCTAGCCAGCCACATTTTGGTTATGAGGAGAGAGATGCCTTTCCCACCACTTAACAGAAGATTATAGTTTTCACATAAGATTACAGTCATGGTCGTAACTCCATTTGAAGACTGCATTTGCAAAGATTTGACTGTTCAGCAGCTCACATGGAGACAACGAAGAGGTCAGATTCTCAAAAACATCAGAGTTATGAGTGACAGCAACTTGTTAACACTTTTTTGCAATACTTTATAGATGTAAAGTTTTACCTTCTCAGAAAGTCTTCCCTCACACGCTTCATGTGATCAGACACCATTAAATCTACACACAATAGCTTTTAAATAGGATTGGGTAGGCTAGAAAGACTTCTGTCTGTACAGCATTCTCAAAAAAACCCACAACTAAAGATAACTTTGGCACAATTTTTTTAAAGGTCACAAACTTTCCTCATCCAAGACATCTAATAATTCTGCATGAACAAAGTTCCATGAGAGTCTGAGAATCTGTGCATGCCTACAAGCCTGAATACTAAGAATGGATAACAAAAAAAAAAACGAAAACCAACAAAACTGTTGTCTCTCTACCCTATCTGCCTCTCTCTGCTTTTGAGAGATTTCTGATTTCTCCTTTCTGACTTTTTACTACACACTGGATCACGACTTAATGGGCAAAAATCACTGCAGAAATTTGAGGTAAAATTTCAAAAGCTGACTGCACCTTCCATTCCAAAGCATACTTGTACAGTAAAACTGAAATATAACCCGCCCTGCAGAATAGGGTATAGTTTCACCGGGACAGAACTTCAATGGCTGTACTTGCCAGGAAAACAAACCACAACCTGCCCTTCGCTGATGGCTTAGGCAGCATTCTTTGAACATCCTAGCACATACAAAAGGCACGGGCGCTGGAAAAGTTTTTGCTTTTGTTGCTTCTCCTTAGAAGCCTTTCTTCCGGACAGTGGTCTGTGAGATGCTCGTGCATCCTCAGGTCCATGAATACAAAGGAAGCTGTAAGCTGCTCCCGATTTCTAAGTGTTTCAAGGTCCTTCCAGCTCAGCTGAGAGGCAAACCGTGAAATTATTGTCTGCAGCCTGAAAGGCGGCTGGGTGGAGTAAACTGGAAGGCACCGGTTCATTATGACATGCTGCTTCATGGCTGCGACCGGAGCCGCAGCGGGTGTGTGCGGCGGGCAGCGGCCCCGGCAGAGATGTGACACTGGAAAGGCTGTGTCC
Organism: Neodrepanis coruscans; assembly: GCA_013400695.1. Taxonomy (NCBI): domain Eukaryota; kingdom Metazoa; phylum Chordata; class Aves; order Passeriformes; family Philepittidae; genus Neodrepanis; species Neodrepanis coruscans. The sequence goes on from VYZS01062335.1 coordinate 16,262, forward strand.
CCTGCCGGCCCGCGCACGGGTGGGCAGGGCCGGTGGGAAGGAGGGAGGTTTCAGGCTCAGCTCTCCGGACAGCTACGAGCCCCGCACCGGAACATCGCCACGGCGCCCGCGGGGCGGACCCGGGCACGGGACACAGCGAGCGCTCCCGCGGAGGATGGACGGGCGCGCCCGCCCGGCCCAGAGGCAGCACACAGCCCGCCCACGGGGATGGAGCCGAACCCGGACACCCCTTCCCCGCCCCCGACCGCGCTTTCTCCTCTGGCGGCCCCTTCCCGCCTCGCCACGGCCCCCAGCGAGGCGCCCCCTCCCTTCCCTTCGACGCGGACGGGGCGCGGGGGGCGGCGCGGCCCCACTCACCGCCCGGCGGGCGCCTCCGGCCTCCGAGCAGCAGCGGCGGCAGCACCGGCAGCGGCAGCACCAGCGGCGGCAAATACAGCAGCAGCAGCGGCAGAGCCGGCGCGTCCCGGAGACGGAAACGCGGGAGGAAGTGAGGTCGCGCGGAGGGGAAACGGCGCCGTTTCCGGAGGATGGATGAGGACGCGGACGGAGCATCTCCCCCACTCCCGGGGAGCTCGGCTGGATCTGGGCCTTTGTGCCTCGTAAACGAGTGACGCGGAGGTGGTGCGGAGCTGGGTCTTCACACGGCCGGAGTAACGCGGGAAGGACCAGGCACCGGCAGCCCCGGGGCTCCCGCGCCCTCCCCGCTCCCCCTTGGCTGCCGCCCTCCAGCCCCCGGCCCCGCGGAGAGACGCTGCTGCTTTCCGCGGTTGTACGCGGGGAAGCCAAACGAGCCTTCTCATGGGGCAGACCCGCTGAGCCTTCTGCCACTGCGAGTTCAGCCCAGTTCATGTTTTACAGTCCCTACAGACACTAAAGTACAGGTTATTTCAATCTGGTAAGATTTGGTGGACAAAGCCAAGTTTCCTCCTACCCAAATGGTGCCTCAATGCTGCTTATCACCACTCCAAGACGTAATATTTATTTCAGCACACAATAGGGAAAAAACCCTCTGGATGTACAATCCCAGCTCTGTGCTGTTTGTTCACCACTTGGCCAACTCAAATCAGGAATTATAGCATCATACATCTTCAAACAGTTTTCATGATTAGAGGCTTTTATTAAGAAGTAATTTCTGCAGTATCCTTTAAATTAACTGATTTTGTGATTTACCTAGAAAGAAGAGATAACTGCAGTGTCAGGTCTCTTCTGGATAAGCTGTGACCTGTTTTTACAGATTTTTGTAGACAAACTCATTTTGTTTGCTTTTGTTTAAAGCAATTTGACTAGATTAAGCTAACAATCTTTGCTGTTAACATTAACGAAGACGTTTTAAGTGTCTTCTAGATGTGTAGTTCACTGTATACTTCTCAAAGTTTCTCCAGGAAAGGTTCACAGTACTGCAGACACAACCCCCAAATAAAGAGAGAGCAGAACTTTGCTGCACTACTGCCAGCAACACTCGGGGCTCTCAAAGCTGTTCACCTTCACTAGGCAGTAATGCCACAGTATCTTCACACTTACTGACTGCATTCAGTAAATTCAACAATCCGTTATCAAGGAACACAAGGGTTTCCAGGCAGATGGACACTACCTTGCCTTTTCTAAGGTGCTGTTGCCAGAGAAGTTAGGAGCTGATTTCCATGGTGCTAGCAGAGGGAGAAATAATTTAAAACACTGGTAAGACTACACTTCTCTACCTTCAGAGGTTTCTCTGAGCAGGTCTGCCCTGTGTTGGGTACTTTCATGCTGAATGTTTCAGTAGGTACTCAGTTTACCTCACAAGGGCTCACAGAAAAGCCTTCAGATTTGTATCAATTACGAGGCATTGAAAATAGCTCCACACTGCCTCTTACAATCAGCACTGGATATATATCCTGAGTTCCTACAACTGTGGGCTTCATTCCACTGAGAGCTGTACGCTTTCAGTCTGTTTTGGTGGCTGCTGCTGCTGTTCATACTTCCTTGCTGAAAAAAAGAAACACCAATCAACACCGATTATACTATTTATTATATACATATATGTGTGTGTGTGCGTGTGCATGTATACATATCTGTAAATATATACGTATAAATATCACAACAATCATGGAGTAGACTTAATATCAGAGAATATAATTTCAGAGCAGCCACACAAGGGGAAGTTTCAGTCACTGTGTGGAACTTCTCCTTTAGTGTTTGGCCTTGAAAACACTGAACAGTAGGGTCATAGCAAAATGTCAGTAAATCAATGTCAGAGGACTATGATTCCATTCGGGTTCTTTCATTAAAATAACTAAAATTAAAAGAGTATGGCTTCGGAAGTACTATTACAGTGAATTACACGCTTGACCTCCACACTGCTCATCTCCTCCACAATATACAGGCCACAAACTAACAATTACATTGAGTAAAAAGTTAATCTGGTTAGCAAGGGAAAGGGAGATGAAAGAGTTGTGTGCAGAGGTACAAACACCATCAGTGAATGCCAGCAGGCATTCCTCCATAGGAAGAACATTCTACTTTGTTCCTACAGAATGCAATGGCCTGGTGTAAGAATCTTTACATCAAATCTTTGCATATAAATAGTGGTTTCAGCTCATTAGTATTCTTTCCCATATTCCCTCTAGGTATGCATGAATGGCAGATGTAAAGCAAGGTTACATGTTTCTTTGAATTGGCCCTCTGGAATATGAGGAGCATGGGGCTCTTTCCTGACTTTCAACATTAAGCTTGGAGCAGCAACACTTACTGGTACAGTAATATTCTCCTTTATTTTCATTTTGTGTGGTTTAATTACTCGTGATACCACAGTCCTCGACATTTACAAATCCATCCACATTTTGACAACATTCTGACATACCCAGCTCTTTCAAAATTTAACATGGGATTCGTTTCGACATGTGCTTTAAAAGAACTGCACAGCTGCTCCCTCTCTCCATGGTTCCTCACGCCTCAGTCCTGCGGTCCTGGCTGCAGCCTTGCTCCCACGGTGCCCCAGGACCGGGGCTCTGCCCTGATGAGCCCATGGCCGGCTAGAGGCCAGCCAGCCCTTTAGGAATGGACCCCAGGAGCTCACAGCCCCGGGGGAGTCCCCTCTTCCCTCCGACTTACCGATGGAGTACATCTCCAGTTGCTGCCGCAGGCGGATCTTCTTCATGCTGTCGTAGAAGTTGGGCTCGGGCGGCGTCTCGGCGGCCGGAGGCAGAGTGAAGATGCGCATAATCCTCCTCTTGTTCCTGGGGGGGCAAGGCGGTCAGAGCAGTGCTTCCCGGCGCTTCCCGAAAGGATCCCCCGCCCCGCCCGGCCCGGCCCGGTCCCGCCCGGGCCTCCGCTCACCGCCGCGCATAGACGAGGAGGGCGAGGCTGGCGAGCACCACCAGCAGGTACACGTTGGTGGCCTCGTTCCACGCCTCGTGCACCGAGTAGTCGATGGCACCGCCGTCGCCCAGCGCCGCTGAGGAGCCGCCGCCACCCGCAGCCCCGGCCGCCGCCGCCATCGGGGAGCGGGGCCGGAGGGGCGGCCCCGGGAAGTGACGTGCGGCCGGTGTGAGGCGCCATGGCGGGGGGGCCCGGGTGGCGCCGCCGGTGCTGGATGTTGCTGGTAATGAGCGGTGACACCTGTGGCCGGTGAACATTAGTGCTTCCGACTGCCGGAATGTAGGGACGCCAAACACCTTTGGTGGTCGGCGCGCCTGATCTGTGGGATACCACGGAGATCTGGGCTTGGGCGGCTCTGAAATGCATCACAGAATCTCAGTATAGATGAGGTTGGAAAAGACGTCTGAGATCATCGAGTCCGGCCTGTCCGACCGAATACCACCGTGTCAGCTAGACCGTGGCACTAATACGTCCAGTCTTTCCTTAAAACACCTCCAAGGGCGGTGACTCCCTGGGCATCGCATTCCAATGTCTACTCACTCCTGTGGAAAAATTCTTCCTCATGTCCAGCGTAAACCTCCCCTTGCACAGCTTGAGACTGTCCTCTCGTTCTGTCACTGGTTGCCTGGGAGAAGAGGCCAACCCCCACCTGGCTACGGCCTCCTTCCAGGTAGTTGCAGAGAGAATAATCGAATTTGACAGTTTAAATTGTCGAAATAAAACCAATGTTTTTTGAAAGATCTTGCCTGGGTTTTTTGATTGGTTGGTTGTTTTTTGGTTGTTTGGGGTTTTTTTCCCCTTGCGCCAAAATGGGAGTTGCTGGGTATTCAGATGCCGGAGCAACGTAGCTAAATCCTGTGCTCTGTGTGCTCCTGATGCCAAAAAGCACAATTCTAGGACTACACTTTGGCAGAACATGCATTTCAGTTTAGAACCTTGAAAAGTTTTCTGAACTTCTTAATGAGCTGCAGGTGAACTAGACTGGTTCTAATACACACATAGACACAAACATTTTTTTTTTCCCTACTGCCTGGTGTGGTATATTTGAGCTACATTTGAGAGCTCTACGTGGGCTCTACATTTGAGAGGTTAGATGTGCTGTTCTCTCTGCCCTTCTGCTTCTTTCTATCCATCTCTGCCTCTGATACTTCCTTTTACCATACATTCCTTTATATAGTAGAAGTGTTACAGTGTAGACGTTAGGAATATCCTTCATCTCCCTTTGCTTTACTCATATTTGGTATATGTTCTTGTGTTGTGGTTATTTGTGTTCACCCTTTGTAAGAAAATAAGGGGAAAAATACCAAGTATTTTTAGGGCATGATTTATCTAACCTATGTCAAACGTTCAAAATTACACCTCCTGTGCCCAGGAAATGCTCTGACCCCCTCCTGAGTAAAAGCGGTTTAGACACTTTGCTTGGATGTCACTTGCTTCACCGCCTGGGAAAACTCTGTTCTTTGGGGAGCCATGTTCTCAGTGCAAGATGTGCCAAGTCTTCCCCTTTCCATGGTATGGAACAAATTCATTTTAAGAGGTCTCAGATCAGGACATAAAAGGATATGAGTAAAAATGACAATATAAAAAATAAAAACCTAGGGCACTCTTGTCATGAGAAAAGTTCCTTGCCCCACACGGTGTGGGAAAGGAGGATAGAACAGCAATTAGACATAATTCTAGGTCATTAAATTGGCATGGCACCCATGCACAGAATTGTGGAAACCACCAAGAGAGAGGAAAAAAAGTCACACAACACAACAAAAGGCAGTTAATTAAACATGGTTTCACAGTTTCTTATAAAGCTGAGGCTTTTTGTTTGTTTTTTTTAGTGTGTTGAACTTCTTTGCTAACAGGCCTGACAAGAAAGCATTACACATCTCTGGGAAAAAAAAAAGTGGAAAGGACATAAAATAAATAAAACCATAAGTAACTTGGGTACTCTTTATATTTCACTACTATCTCTAGACTTCAGTTGAGATCAGGCTCCCTTGTATGAGGTGTAGAAAAGCTGTATTTAAGCTGTAAGTAAAGGCACTTTTTGTATTAACAGTGCAGCTTGCTCTGGACAACCCAGGAAAGGGCTGGAATGCCCCAGGACTCTGCACCTGAAGCATGACTTCAGGTCCTGGGATTTTCTCTACAGCCTCCAGCACACAGAAACATGCTTTGCCTCACTCAGCAAGTGCCCAGTTCATTTTATTTAATGAAATGCTTGATTTAAGACTCAGATAATCCACCCGTCCCCAGCCTAGAAGACAGGCAGAGATAGATTTCTTCTCCCACATACCCTTCTGAATTTTGTAAATGTTAATTAAGTGGTAGGACAGGTTAGATTGAGGAGCACATCTGGTGCTGCACTGAGTGTGACAGCCTTGCAAACCTGAGGAAAAGGGGTGATCTTCTATTTACTGGCCCATAGAAATAGTTCTACAGGGGGTGCAGGCCTTCTGCATGATTTCCTTGAAGAATCTGGTTCAAATATTAAAGTTGGTTGACCCTTAAACCTATAGGTTACCTTATCCTGGTACGCTGTCATTTCCTTTTATAGCTGGGGCTTTTGTTTCAGTCTTAGGCTTTTAAAGCAGCATCAGAAATGGGAATGCAAGCTGCTATTGAATTTGGTCAGAATAAAGTCAGGCCTTGCAGTTGTCATTATGAGTACAAGAAATAGCTATTATGCAGATTATGTAGCATATTTATTTGCAGCTCAGATGTGGTGGGATGGGATAACCAATGCTTGTGTATGCTGTTAATGCGTAAGGACATCACTAGTTTGATATGTTCTTATAATAAAGATGCTTGTAGGGAAAGGACTGATATTTTATGCTGTGCTTTTATAGCATCTGACCTCCAGGATCCTGGCCTGTGACCAAAGCAAGTAGGCACCAAACTAATAATATATAATAATAATATATGGCATCAGCATAAACTAAATTTAGTAAATGGAGACCAAAGCTTAGTGGCTATATTTTCAACATTACGGGCAAATAAGCCTGGGGAGTTTCAGCTGTTAGACCCACACTTCCCCTCACACACACCTCCCCCCTTTATTAAAGTAACACCCAAAGCTTAGACATTCCTTGCAAAAATGAGGTAAAGCACCTTCATTCTTAGAAGTGTTCTTAGTCTTTTCAATGTAAGCACAGATTTCACAGACAGCTGAGCACTGAGAACTTTCATCAGCCATTTTTTATAAGGAACGAGCTCTTGGGGAGAAAAACACACAAAAATCCCAACTTTTACAGAAGTGGGAACTTTGTTCATTCCACAAAGAAAGCCAGAGTGTAGTTGATAAAATTACCCACTTTGATCTCATAGATTTATCAAGAGAATTGCTGAAAAGGGTCTTCCAGCTCTACAGGGAAAGAATTCACTTTCCAAAAGTCTTTGGAATCCAGCAACTACTATAAATTTGACTGAAAGCTACTGAATGTGACCAGTTTTGAAAATCCAGCTACTTCATATCCAAAATATGAATGCTTGGTCCTTTGAAAATTACGGCCAAAGAATCTGTGTGTGTGTCTGTATATAAATACATATTTTTTAATGGATTTTGAGTTGTCCTGAGCTAAACAGAATCAGAAATCGCTGAAACATAAATATCACTGTAATGTAAACATATTCACCAGTTAATGCCAATAAATACTGGATTATAGACTTCTGAACAGAGACTGACAATTAGTGGAAATCATGTGGTCATCTCAAGTTTCTCAAGTTGAATCTCAGCATTTCAATTAAAAAAAACCCGCAAAATACTTTTCCTTTTTTAAAAGTGCCATCTAGCATATAATTTATTTGGCTGGACTCTACAAATATACACATTATATCATGCTAGAAGAACTTGAGAACCACTTTTTTCTTGTTCCCAGGGTCTTTTGACTATTGCTAAGACATTACAGTCATAATGATAGAATCGGTTTACAGTTGCAAATTCTGCCAAATAGCTCACAAATTATATTTGGCAAACAGCATTGCCTCTGTTTCACAAAGATAATGATCTGATGTTTTGTTTATGTGGCACCAAAGGAAAATATTATTTTAGAGCTTGTGACAGAATTTCAAAAAGTTTGTGTGGTATTCTAAACTTCTGATACATTTAAAAATTACCACTCTATTAAATACAGGGTAACACAGACTTTCAAAGTATCCTTCAAAAAAGAAAAAAAAAATCAAACAAATTTCCATTTAATACATTGTGTCTATTTTATTTTCTTAGTGTTTACCCACACCTATATAGCAGCTGGTGTGGATATTCATTCAATGCTTTTTACATCCGATGGTGTTGAACATGCAGATGAGCTGCTATATAGGCTGCTCACCTCTACAGGATTTAGCATTACAGCAGTGTTTGTAGGATGTAGTCTGAAATCCACTGCACAAAATGGGAAATACATCAGACTTGACCCTAGAAGCGTGCAGCCAGCAGGCAGTTTGAAAAGGGAAACAGCATAACCTTGACAGTGCTGTTCTTTGGGTGACTCTGAGGAGAAAGAGAAAGGAGCAGTAGGTTTGAACTGAATCCGGGACTCTGCTCCAAGACTGATGGTTTCCATTCTGTAACCTGTAACCTACCTGGTAGAGGCTAAACTTTCTTGGGAAATCCACTGGGAATTTGTTTCTGACAACAGCATCGGATCAAGGTTGGAGCATACCATACCAGTAGTGGGTCCAGCTGCCCTGACATATTTGGCACCCACAGCCAGACTGCCAGCAGGCTCAGCTAGCAGGTCCTAGGTCTCCATGTCCCCTTCCACTCCTGGCAACGCAGAGCCCAGGAAGAGTCCAAACCAGGAAGCAGATACTACTTTTTGAGTCTGGGAGATGGTTTCTGCTTTGATTCTTTATCTAGCAGCTGGATGGGTGGGGTTTGGGCAGGTTGTGCTGTGGGACTGCTGCAGGGATGGCAGAGGTAACACTGCCCAAAAGGAAAAGACAAGGTGGTTACAGACACTGACCTCAGCAAAAGGGTTCTCCTGTCCTTGGAAAGGGGCCAGACCCAGGGCCTTTGTCTTAGTGATGGCAGCAAACAAAAGCCCTGGAATGACTGGGATCATATCTACCTTCACACTGACCACCTAGGGAGGTTTGGGGAACATCCTCTGAAGTTCTCAGAAGGAGATAAGCACCAGTAGCTGTCCTTCTCTGTGTGTGACCTGAATCTTTGTGCAGCTTCTTTTACTGGACTTTTGGGATGGGAGAACAGGGATACAATAGGAAACATGGCAATAACCATCCCTGGAGAAGTACCTTTTGTGGGAAGGACAGGGAATGTGGGATCCTTGACCTGAGCTTGAGATAAAAACCAGTAGCTGCTGAGGTTAGACAGAGCTGTGGCAGTTGTCTTAGCAGGGGAGGTCATATCCTCTGGTCTAGAGCTGGCTGGGTAGTGGATGAGAAGGGCTTGCAGGCTTCTAGCTGTGGACAGGCCTCCTCCTGCCCTTCATCTTTTGGTGTTTTCCACAAGAACTGCTTATACTAAGGCAGCAAAGTCCCTGAATGTTTATCATAGGCTATCGTTGGTGGTAAAAACTGGAATGCCCACAAAAGAGAACTGGAAAGAGGGGAGATAACAGCATGTAGGGATGTCCTGCCTTTTCTTCCTCTCCATGAAGCTTTGCCTCCTCTTTCAGGGAAAAGAAGCTAGAAATGTGGGAAGGATTGGACTTGTGCAATCTTGAGATTGTGGAAGGGATTAGCAGGGAAGAAAAGAAAGAAGCACAGTGTACAAATGTCTTATTTTACTGAAAGACTGAAAGGAGGTGACATGCAAACCATAAAGTACACAAATACCATGAGTAAGTAAAAGGGGATGTAGTAACCCCTTCAACTGGCACGTGTGGCTCTTACAACAACCCTTATATCTGTCTTGTTACTTTAGATTCATTAATGCAAACACAATGAGATTTTTACGGGGGTTATGGAAGTTTGCTAGGAAAATACTGGCTCCAAGGTCAGATTCTGGCTATGTTTGGGCATAAGGCTGCAACTGCTAATAACTAATGCTGAACTGACCTTCATGCTGCCATCTAGTGTTTCCTCATAGACAGAAACAATATCCCCCCCAAAAAAACTGCAGCTCCATAAGAAACTTTTTGCATCTGTATTGAGAACAAAAATAATTTATTCCCCGTGAAATACAACACTGGGCAACACACAGGGTGAAGGGGAGGGAATGGAGAAGAGGCGTGTGGAGAACCCACTGCTCAGGGTGAATGTTTATGGAGACATATTTTCTTAAAATATTTCTATCTCATCCAGGAACAGAGAGAGTTATCTCCATGGCAAGATAATGATCAGAAGCAGAATTTGTCCTCATTTTTTGTCAATCTGTGAAACTAATATGGCTGTTTGCAAGGTGAAACAGTACACAGCAGAGAGAGAATACCAGCAAAAGCTTGTCTTAACTGAGAGAGACTATCCTAAGAGGCTTGGCAGGTCCTCCTTGTCAGTCCTTGCTACTCTCATAAAAAACACATGGTATGTTTATTCACAGTCATAAGATGCTGATTTTCCTTTCAAGTGTACATGAGAGATAACAAAAGGTAACGAGTTACTGTGGGGAGAAAATTTGACTCTCGGCCCTTCAAAGCTTGATCCCTGGCTTTGAGGAGCTGTAACAGGACACTTCTACAGCTGTTGCACATCCTGGGTTCATGCTGGGACCGCAGAACTCTTGCCTGGAGAGTAACAATCATTGCTCTCTTTTGGAACTGACTTCTTAGCTTTGCCTCCTGACAACCTGAGCAGGAAAGCTGCAAGGAAAGACTGCACAAGTGAAAAATGGTAAGTCACCTAATTTGAGAAAATAAGACTATACAGAGGGAAAACCATAATCAGCAGCCTTTAAAGGGCTCCTGGTGGCATTGTATGATATCAGAAATTAATTTACTAACTTGCAGGAAAGTTTTCGCATTTATAATAAAATTTTGATACCAGGACTCAAGCATTATATATATGAACTGTGCAGTCATAACACAGCTTGTTTAGTTGAAGAGGAATAGCAGCACAGAAAATAACAACCAAATTCTTCGGCAGAAAGGACCATGTACTTCTCTGCTTACAAATCACCTCTCAAGTCAAAACATGAAATTTGTCTCAAACCCTTAAGACCTTGTCCACAGCACAGGAAGTCCTCAGGTGTGCAATGGTAGAGTCCACATTTCTCACTCACACTATTCCTGTTTTTTCACCAAGAGAACAACTGCATCCTAGACCCCAGTCCCATCAAACTGAGCCTACTGCTGGATTAAGTCATCATTATTCTTCCTCTCCAGCTGTTGGTACCAGGCTGTAACACCCATGTAGGTACCACAAGCTTTTTCCTAACATACCCAAACAGGGCTGCTTTTTAGCAACCTTTCTTTGTGCTTGGTGGCCTTTGAATTCAGACCTGATAGAGTTGTATGCTCTGAATACAGGGCTTTTCTTTTCCAAAGCTCATGTTTAATGCTCATTGCTGTGGAAGGAAGTCACACTCTCTTTCAGTTCCTTGTTCCCCTCCCTTCCATCAAGTCATGATGACACTCAGCGAGGATAAGTGAATGGAAAAAAGTTACACTTCATTCAGCTCTCTTCCAAAATGTTCGAGATTTCTGTGGATTAAATAAGAGCAAGAGACTCCTGTTTTACAGCTTCATCTCTAAAGAGCCCGCCTGAGAATACCACAGGACAAAGGCTTGAAAACCGAGAGTGTGTCTATAAGCAGACTCTTCAGGACCTACACCATCTGCTTGCTTACAAAATTGGCCACATGCTTGCTGGTGTGGGACAGGGCTTACAAAGGAACAACCATATGGCTCCAAAAACAACCTATTCCCCATCCATCAGGGAGAGACTGTCACTGGGGTTCTGGCTTTGGGACTCACCAAAATTTGAAATGAACTGGGATACTCCTTTCTGAGTGACCACTGCTTTTACTCCATGGGAAAGTGGATCAGGGCTTTGTGGATACAAAATCGGCTAAAACCACAGGAATCAGCACAAAGCTTGCGGGGGGCATGCCATGGTCTCTGCTCTCCAGTTCTCTGCCAACAAGTTGAGGTGGACCAATACTGGGGTTTTTAAGTCTTTTCTGTAATTTTAAAGATTTTTTTTGTGTAAATATTGCAAAAGAGTACTTATTTCTTAAGGAACAAAATTCCCCTGCACCCACACAACTTCATTTCTCTCTCTTCTCCTCTTCCAATGATAGATTAAACATACCAATGGAAGCTTGCAGAGCTGCAGGATTGAGTGGATTTATTTTTTTAATCAAAAAGTACAAGTTCAGTTGTTCTGTCCTTCTCAGTTCTAGGGACAGAAGTTTTGCCTTTCAAGCAAGACACATAAATAGGAAGGACATCAAACATGTTGTTTGCCTCATGAGTCACTATAACATTTCCCTAGTACCAGGCATAGCCGCCTCTCGAATAAGAAGAGTTAAAACTTTTCTGTAGGTGTCCAAGACCTCTTGGGCAGAAGGCCGTTCTGCCGGGTCCTTCTTCTTACATGCTGCATGGATATCAAACAAATGCAGTCGTACAATGTCACTTCCTTCAACATGGCCCAACAAAAAATTGGAGACATCTGGGATTTTCCAGATGTCTGTTTTCTCATCATAGGGAGGCATGAGGTCATCTTCAAATGGCTTATCTTCTCCATAGGGCCAACGCTGCTCAGGAGCTACAAACTCACCCTGGAGTTCCCGATGACCACACTTTACGAGCCTGCCAGCACTCCTGTTCACAAGAGGCAAAGCGTCCAAATCATTCACCAGGACGTGAAAGTCACTTGTTAGGAGATACTGAGAGAGAACCTTGTCCAGGTCATTCGAATCGCACATCACTAAGGTGCCCAGAGGGCTGCTGTGCAAGTAACGAATGACACTCACATAGTCTATAGCAAGCATCAACCTGTGATGCCAGGTGTTCATGCCCTTGTATTTGGGAATGTGTAGAGTTTCATTCAGGCCCCTAAGGGAGCCAAGAGGATGGTACTCGGTGAGGATTGTGAACTGCTGCTCACAGTAGCCAAGCAGCCTGACAACGTGCTTGCTCTGAAGCGCTTTCAGCATCTTCAGTCCATGGAGAAAGTCCTCCTTCAGCTGCGAGTTGGTGAGCTGTGAAAGGACCACTTTGTTTTCCTTCCACTCAGAAAGAAAGACCTGAGAACACACAAGAAACACATAAGACACCTGGAGAGCCTTCTTCTGTGAACTGCTACCATCTGCCGCTGACCTTTGACTGTAACACTTCGTCACAAATTGCAGTCACCAGGCACAGTCAAGCCTTAAGTAGGGCCATATACCTGTCACAGCAAGCCCTTACTGATGTCATAATTACATCATGATTTCCTAAGTTTTCTTTGGAATGGGCAATGCAGATAAGTTATTTCTTACCACCCAAACAGCCAATCTTACTCTACCACGATTGTACCATGTTCCACAAGCACTTCACTGGTCTCTTTGATTTTGGTTGTGTGGCTGGATGTCATTTGGTGTCAGAGAGGTGGCCGAGGTCATGCTCTTCTGTCTGTTCTGTTCACTTCATCAGTAGCCATATGCTCCTGGATGTCTACAGTAATTAGCTGCTGCAAGGATAATCATAACAGCAGTATGGGCACTAACTCTAAAAGCCCTTTATCCACAGGAGAGAAGAAAGGAAAATCAAACTCACCTTTTTCACAGCACCTTCACCAACACGCTTGAGTTTCCTGACTTCTCTATTTATGGCCTCGCAGGAAAGCCACGGGGAACAATTTTTCACTGCTCCCAGTTTGAAGTGCCCAAAAGGGCAGAGGCCAGGGTTCGTTTCGGTGCGTCCCAAAGAGCTGTAGAACTTACTGAGGTAAAGGTAGAGAAGGGCATTAAGGAGCAGGACGGCCACAAGCAGTAGCGCCAGCGAAATGGACGACACCTCTCTGGGAAGAAACTCCCTCCTAACGAAGCGAGGTTTCCTTTCCATGGCCGTGCTCTCTGCATTCTCCGTGAAAGACGGAGGCTAAGCAGGACCCTCTTCCCATCCCGGGGATGAACGCCTGCGGAGCTTTTTCAGTTCCTGCCGCCCCGCCGCCCCGCAGGCGCGGCCGCCCCGAGCCCGCAGCCTGCGAAGAGAGGCCACGCGTGGCGGCGGGACGTGCTAGAGGCGGCTTCGAACTCGACGCTCGCCTTACTCTCCATCCTTCCGGTTTTCCAAGCGGGCGGGCCCGCGTTGCCGGCTGCCCCGGGTAGGGACGCTTGACCCCGGAAAACACAGGGAAGACAGGCCGTAAGGGGCGGTGGCGGCGGCGGCACCGGCACCGCCCCGGGGCGGCGCGCAGCGCAGCGNGTCCGCAACGAGCTGCCCGCTCCGGGCCTGCTCCTCGCCGCCCGCTCCGGCTCCTGCCACCAGGTGAGGGGCTGTGCCGTGCGTGGGTCACCCCCCGGCCTCCGCTTCTGACGTCCCGGCCCTCGGCGGGGCTGCTCGGCTTCTCCGGCGTTTCCCCGTGACTGCGTTAGGTTGCTTCGCTTCGGTTTTACCTTCGAGGAGCAATCAGCGAGTTCCCGCGGCAGGAGCTGCTCCAGCCCCGTGGCATCTTCCCTCGTCTTTGCCGCCATGGGAGGCAGGACCTCCTTTCACCTGTGGCACTAATGAGGTCCCTTCGCCCTCTTCTTCCACAGTGCTTGTATCAGTTCCTGGCGTTTATCCCACCAAGCAACGGGAACCTGAGAAAACCAGGCACAGAGTCGGTAATGGTTGATACCCAGCATCCACTCACCCTGCTGCTCAACAGCTCTGTGAGTGACACAGAGCTCTGCAAGTACGTGGCCCAGCCCCAGGGAACACATATAACTCTATCCTTTTATTATATATAAGTTTTGTTGGTTTTTTTTCCCCTTGGAGCTATGTACCTGTTTATTGCCTGCTCAGACCAACTTTTCCCCAACTGTTTAGACCTATAGTTCAGTCTTCACCCCACTGCTGTAACTGGTGTACATTGTAATTGTGCTGAAAGGATTTAGGTGCAAGCAGGAGCCAGAACAGTGTTCACTGAGGCAGCATGTGCAAGCACCTGGTTTCTCTTGCAGGAAGTCTCTAGTTAAGAAGACAAATGATGGCAGTGCATGTATGGTAAAGAATTGGTGTTGGGATATGGGAGGGTAATGCTTGGCAATGACAAGCTGCTTGCTAGATCACGGTGTCAGTCCAAGTTTTTGTCCTGCATTTCCTAAAGCATTCAGGTGTTCAGCCCCTCTAAACGCCTATGTGGTATTTGCATGTAGCAGTGGTTGCTCAGCAAGTTTCATTTCCTTTATACTTTGCAGGATTCAGTATCATTTTGGAGAGTTTGGCAATTATTCCCTTGTGGTAAAGACCCTAAGTGCAAGCACCAAAACTGTTTCTTGTGACCTAATCATCAATGAAGGCCCTATCAACAGCTACCTCCGTATGTAATGCTCAGTTTTTCCCTTTCATTCCACAACTTGCATGTCTCCCAGCAAAACCAGCTTCCTAAGAAGTCTATGCAGTCACTTGTGCTATACTGAGGAGTTGTCGTGGTCTTGCATCTGTTCTTTCTCAACATCCTGCCTACTTAAGTTTTATACACCCATCTTAAGGCCCTGACCAGAATCAGGCCTCTTCATGTATGCCCACAACCTTTCTGATGCAGGGATTAGTCCAGAAAAATCAGTGGGTATGTGTCCAGAGGGAGATATTTTCATAGCTAGTTTCTGTTTCCCTGCATGTTTATGTACACAGAATCCTCCCTCTCCCCTCTGTCTTGCTTCTCTCACAGAAATTGGCAAAAAATTTCTGCAGTGTTTGGATTTTTGTTTGGTGTTGCATTTTGACTTTTAAACCTGACATTTTCTTTTTTGTTCGTCTCCTTTCCAGGCCTGTTTCAAACCCCTGACTACATCTCTTCCATTTTTAACTTTACTTTACATTATAGTTCAGTCCTTCCAGTTTCCCAACTATAAAGAAAAATTCTCCATGCCTCCAGACTTGGTGCATTGCCCTCTCCTCTGTGTCCTTCATGTTGAGGCCATTTTAAAATCTCCAGTTTTGTTCTTCAGAACATATAGCGCATCAATTTTTCTCTCACTATTTTCTTGTGATGCAGTGCAGTTTTATTTTTACCTTTTTTATGCCAATGTGTAGTCACTGAGCTGCACTTTGAAACTATCCTGCTTCTGTTGGGTTGTTTTGGGGGTTTGTTATGGTGTTTTTTTGCCCTGGAACTCAGGCTGGAGATGTGTATTGCATGGAGAAGGTGTGATGATTGGTGGGTTGGGATTTTTGTCATGTTTGTGACACATGGCCAAACCCAGGTTGCTGAATGGTTTTGTGAGATCATGTATAGGGTTGTGTTCTTCTCTTTCCATGTAGCTATTCTCTTTGCTTTCCTGGTTTACATGGGGATCCTTGCTGTCCTGATTGCCGGGCGCCTTTTTATGAAGTAAGTGGACAGTAGTTTCTCCTTGCATGTGAAATGGGGCAGCCAGTTTAAAAACACATGAGATAGTGTGGTAATGCTTCAGAGTCCCCCTTGTAGCCTTGCTTGCAGATCAGATCCTATTACCAGGTTGCCATGTGCAAGTGAAGATGTGGTAGCTGTCCAAGTGATAATACATACACAGTGGTGCAATTCTGCTTGAGGGCTATCTTGCAGCCTAGCTTCTGTGCAGAGCAGTTACTGCAGAGCAGCTGATGTCCACTGTAAGCTCACACACACTCTGCCTTACCCTCCTGTGACTTGTTCCTGGGTCTAGCCCTGAATCAGTAATACAAGTCAGCGGGACCTAAGTGTGTGTAGCATATGCAACCTTCCACCCTGTGTACTCAGTAGCCTGAGTCATCCTTGCCTGTAAGCAACCCAAGAATAAAACCTCCAAACTGAGCTTGTGTAATTACACAGCTGAATTTAACTGAGGTCCTAGGGACTGGCTGAATCTCAGTGTTACCTATGTGAGCTGTAAAAACAGAAATAGGGACTGTCTTAACTTTTGATTTGTGTTGCTAAATAGTTGCTGTTAAGATGAAATTGACTATGAAGTGCTGCTTCTTTTGATTTGTGTTTTAAACTGTTGCTAATTTTCAGAATTGATCCAGTCAGAAACTGGGTTTACAAGAAACTGAACCCCAGAGAAACTGATCGTCTGATTAATTCTGTGAGTCACCACAGTATCTTTAGTTTGCATTCCGTAGTGTTTTCATCACTGAGGAACATACACTCTCTGGAAGTCTGAGGACTTGTTTATTACTAATTGTCTTCCCCTTGTGTGTGTTCCCCTTATCAAATCTTCTGTTGATGTCAGATGGGCAGTTTTATGTCAATGAAGAATGTTAGAATGGGTTTCCATGCAAGTTTAGTGGATTCCCTGTAGACCTCTTGCAAGTTTTGAATATACAGCATTGTGCTCTCTGTAGTTCTCTTGAAGTAAACGCGTTGGTGAAAATACTGTTTCCTTCTGGCATAGACAGTGTAAGGGAAGGGAAGAAATTAACGCCTTCATGCCTGCTTCCAGCACAGCAGGAATTTCAGTAAAAAAAAAGAAGCCATAATTTCTCTGGTACCCTAGAGCTGTTATTTGTTTGTCAGCCTCATTTTGTATGAATGTAGATAGTTCATCATAGTCTGGACTTCATATCTAGGAGGTCCAAATCTGTCTAGAATAAAAAGACTTGGAAGCAGAACTCTGCAGCAATTCTTGTAGTTTTTCATCTCTCTAGCTGTGATAGTGATGTCTGTTTCTTTATGCTTCACTGGGTCTGATCAGAGTAGTTTAGGGAACTCAATTGCAAAGAAGCAACTCCTACATTTAAAGGGATTCATTTTCTGCTGGTTTTGCTCTTGAAACAGTCTCACTGTGGTGTCATACAAGTGCTAATGGGATGGGATGGGATGGATCCTGTTTGAGGGAGAGCAACTGGATCTGCTCAGCTGTGTTGTAAAGCAGTACTCACAGTGAAGGCAAGTCTCTGACTGACTTGGACCAGACCCAACTCATGAGTCTCAAGCACAGGCTTTTTTTACTGCATTGTTGTTTCCACCTGGTCAAAGGTGGAGTGTGGAACATCTGCAAACATTATTGCAATATGGTGGAGCCAGGACGAGGTTAGAAGTAGCAAGTGGGGAAACAAAAGAAAAAAATGAGAGAATAAAGATAAACAGAGTATGTCAAAGTTTGCTCTTTGCTGACCTGTGTTCCCTAGGCAGCTAGTGCAGCTGCTGACTTGCCCTTTATGTGTCTGGTTTGTTCCTAAAGGAGCTCGGATCCCCAAACACAACAGACTCGATTAACTGTGATCCTACACCGCATATGTGGAGCACAGCCTCTCGGCAGCGGCTGCATTCCCTTGACACATTCCGAGGGTGAGCGTAAGAGCTTGCTCAAAAGCAACTCTTCCAAGGGGAATGAGATTTTTCCGATGTTGGCTTGATAGTGTATGGAAGTATATAGCAGATGGACAGTTCAAGGTGGTCCATTTTACTTGGAAGCTAATCAAGGTTTTAATTCTCAGATTTTCCAAAACACTTCGCAGTTGATCTAGTTTGAGGAAACATTAAAGTTGTGGCAGAGCGTAGAAAAGAACAACATGTGTTCAGTGTGAAAATGCTATGTGAAGGAGGTTACTTTGGTGGGCCACCACTCATGATCTTTGAAACACTGCTTCCTGCTTGGTAAAGCTGGCAACGTTGTTGGAAACCTTGGAATCTTTCTTTAAAATAAAAGTACACCAGATATCACAGTTAGAATTGTTATAGTAGGGTTAAACATTAACTTTGTGTTTACATATATATATTTCATTGACATGCGATACTTTGTGGTTTTGTTGTCTTTTTAGGTTCTCTCTTGTGATTATGGTGTTTGTTAACTATGGAGGTGGAAAATACTGGTTCTTCAAACATGAGAGTTGGAATGGTAAAGTAAAATTAAGACAGTTTTTAGCTGCAGCAGTATCTAGATATGATTAGCATTGCAGCTGCTGAAGCAAGCTGTTGCTGAGCTGAAGGCTGGGACACTGTGCCAGTTTGCCTCCACAGGATATCTGGCCAGTTACATTAAGGACCAAAGCAGTGTATATAGTCCTGCTCTTCACACTGGGACAGGATGGTTTCACATCACAATCTCTGTGTAACCTTTTCATTTGTGACACAGGTTCATATCTTTAACTTTCTTATGTTGTTGATTGACCACGGTCAAGCTGGTGTTGCTCAGTGCTGTAAAAACGTAATGCTTGATTGGCAAGATGATGCTGCCCTAGTGGAGAATAGCACGGATCCATTCCATCCCTGAAATCTTTTACAAAGAATGGCAATCAGTTGTGACCCTGTTCTTGAAGAGTGGTAAAAGCAGTGAGGCAAGATGATTAGCTCTTCATAAGTTTTGTTTATAACATGTTTTAGATTTTGAGACATCAAACAATTGCAAGCAGCCTGCAGTTTAGAAACTCAGCAATAATATTGTTAAAGTTTAGGGAGGGTTCAAGGTAAATTACACAGAATTACACAGAATTAACAAGGTTGGAAAAGACCATAAAGATCATCTAGTCCAGCCTATTACCTGACTTATCAACCTACCCAACACCATCCCATCATCTAAACCATGTCACTGAGTACGCCATCCAGCCTTCCCTTCAACATCTCCAATAATATGCTCCTTCATATTTCTCTGTAGGATTAACTGTGGCAGATCTGGTGTTTCCATGGTAAGTTTTCAGAAGAATAGTTCTTGTATCAAGTCATTCTTTATGCTAAGGGTTGCGTTGTGTGCACCTTGCCTCCAAATAGAAGTGTATTTGGAGGGGGGGATTTGTGTTAAATGGTTAATGGGAATTTGTCCCTGAAGATAACAACACAATCCTTATGAACCAGTAGAAGAGCTAAGTGTTTTCAGTACCCCACATCCTCCTTCCTCCCACACACAATGTCACTGGGAGGCCCAGGGTTACCCTGCCAGTGGAGTTGCAGAATCCCTGAGAAGCTCATTGCCATGCTACTGTGTTGAAGGTGGTCAATCTGGCAAGATTCAAAGCTGGACTGATGTGTATCTGTAGATAAGGTAGACAAGTACATTTTGGGTTAAGCTAATATTTATATAACCAGAGAATGGTCTTATGGGGAAGCAGTTATCCCATCTGCCCCTGGTGTGCTTCTCCACACTGGTTGTGGTTACTCTTGGAGGTAGGAGCCACACTTGGACTGTGAACCCAGTCTAGATGGAAGGATTGGATCAGTTAGGAATTTGAATCACAGATTTGCAGCTTGTGTTTTACTGCTCTGAAGATGCTAATTTAGTTTTGACTAATGGAATTTTTTGGTGGCATATGAACTGCTGGAAAAAGACCATAATGAAATTACAACTCTGCCTCAACTGACCATTAAAAAAAGGTGAAAGGGTCCCGTAATGCAAGCTCAGTAGTCTGGGAACAGAGGAAAAAGTTGTCCAGTTTCACTCAGTGCATGCATTTTGTTGGGGCAATGCAGGCTGCTTTTTCAGTTTTAATATTTGCTGTCACACATGTGTTGTGAAACATCTATCAGCTCCATTTCCCATCTGCTCTGTTCTCCAGGTTTGTGTTCATCATGGGGACATCAATAGCATTGTCACTGAGCTCCATGCTGAGGTGGGGAAGTTCCAAGTTGAAGGTGCTCAGGAAAATCCTCTGGAGGAGTTTTCTGCTAATCCTGCTGGGAATCATTGTTGTGAATCCGAATTACTGCCTTGGACCCTGTGAGTAGAACTCGCTCTCTTCCTTGCATTTCTGCAACTGCTGTTCCTGCCTTCTTGGCTGGGCTGTTGCCAAAACAGTGTCAGCCTTGCTGTACTGACCAGTTTGATGGTGTCCTGTAGAGTGCTGTTCAGTTCTGCATTGGTGCAATTCTCTCTGCTAGACCCCTGTGCTGATCACTATCTAATGTCTTAGTAGTGACTTTCTCAGGATTATGATTTACAGAAAGTTGGGGTGGCAGAGTGGGGTTATCCCTTATTACCTGCAGGTGCAGTGGATCTCAGCTCTCCTTGGAGAAGGGTAGCTTTCATATTTACAAAAGTGCCTGTGTCTGCTCCTCTTTCACATTGCTTGCGTGTTTTCCAGTGTCCTGGGATAATCTGCGTATTCCTGGGGTGCTTCAGAGACTGGGATTCACATACCTGGTGGTCGCTGCTCTTGAACTCCTGTTTACAAGAGCTGAGAGTGGGGCATGGGTGAGTTATGTGGGGAGACAACAACTTATATCGGAGTAGGGTTAGGAGCCTTTGCTCTTGTTTTGGCACAAAGAACACATGAGAAATTATGAGAAAACTTGCAGCATCTTACCTGATGTGTAATGCAGTATGACCTGGTAAAAATGCTGGGGAGCATGCACCCTTCAGTGTCGTAGTCTGCATTTTATCACACACAGCTTTGGTGTATTTGGGGATTTTACCGATGCATTCAGATGGTACTTAGAAGCTGGCATTCCAGGGCACTTTTGATGAATTTCCAATGCCAAAGGGAGCCAGGGACAGGCATTTCTATGCTGAACCCTGTGGTCTGTGTTTTGTCCAGTTAATTTTGGCAATGTTTTTTCACAGCAGAGGAAGTACTACTGCTTTTTGGCCTTTCTAGAGTCTCTTTTCCCAAAAGACTTTTGTTCTACTCATGAATCAAAGTTCTTTTTGACATTTTTCAAGTTAAAAAAACATTAAGGGCTTTTGTTTCGGTTTGTTTCTCCCATCCACTCCCCCCCCTCCCCAAGTAACTGTCTGGAAATTGTGAAAAATGAAAGGTCTGTTGGTAGAACCCAATTTTGTAATGACAACAGCTCCCTCTTATATCTGAGGGACTGCCTGCCAGGAAGTGCAGGTTGTCCCCAAGGGCATGGTTTTTACTTGCCAGCTAATAACCCCTTTCTTCCATCTCATGCAGGAAGCACTGTATCCTGCTCTGCAGGATATTCTCCCCTACTGGCCACAGTGGATTTTCATTCTGATGTTAGAAGTGACTTGGCTCTGCCTGACCTTCTTGTTACCAGTGCCAGGTTGTCCCAGGTAAGACTGTGCACTTGTACTACTTTCTGTGAGGCATCAGGTTGTTATTCTTCTATTGAGTAGAAAGTACATTTTATTATGCATAGGAAAGAACGAAAAGAAGAGCTTTAAGTCCAGCAGGGTTAAAGAAAGTATTCATCATGTGAAAAAAACCTTCTTTACGTTGGTACTAAAGTACCAGGTGTTATAAAGGTGATGTCATTCTTCCTTTCTATCTAAAGAAGAGGATTAAAATCTCCCCTAGGTCTGTGTACAACAATGTATGTCATCAATGTGTGCCTCTAGCCAGGAAAAACATCAGGCTTTTAGGGTGCTGGGCCAGTGGGCCAGCTGCTGTGCCCCTGGAGTGTACCAGTGCTTTGTGTTACACGCTGTTTGGCTCTGTCCTAGGGGCTATCTTGGTCCTGGGGGCATTGGAGACTTTGGAAACTATCCCAACTGCACTGGAGGAGCAGCTGGTTACATTGATCGTTTCCTTCTTGGAGAAAAGCATATTTATCAGCATCCTTCTTCAGGTGTAAGTAGCTTTTGGTTTGCAGTATGAAGCCATAGGCAAGCCCTGAACATACCTGTCAGGAGGGGCTTGGGAATGATACATTGAAGGGGATTTCAGAGAGAAGAGATTGGCTGCTCAGGTGCCTGTAACAACTTTCTCTCTAAGGTGACTTACCAAACAACGATGCCATATGATCCTGAAGGAATCCTGGGAACCATAAATAGCATTGTTACAGCATTTTTGGGACTGCAGGTACCTCTTTTCTTTCTCACTGTGTGCAATAATGGGACGTTTTGAAGGAAGCTTGGAAGGGGGGAGGCAACTGGGTTTCTTTACTTAAGGCTGAGAACTGGTTCTAACAAAACATTTTTCAGAGCAATGCTTTCAGGATGTCTTAACCTGAAGTGAGTATCAGAGAAGTAGAACTAACATGGCAGTAACTTGCATTAGATACACCTAGATTTTTCTCAGATTTTGTAAAGGATGGACACAAGACGTTTGCAAAATATCCACCTGGAAATTTCGTTTGTTTTAAGGTTGACCTTATCTTGGGAGTAGGCTGGCTCTGCATGTTGGAAAATAAGACCAAGAGCTGCATAGATTTCACAGCTTCATTTTAAGAGTTTTAAAGGTTGCAGCTGTACTTGTTCCCCACTTCTTGATGTGCAGTGTTAGCCATCTTGCATGTGCTGTGAGTGTGCTCAGCTTCCC
>VYZS01062336.1:0-14462 GCA_013400695.1 Neodrepanis coruscans
GAGAGATCTGGATAGACTAGAGACCTGAGTAATCACCATCCCTACAAACTTTAACAAGAGTGAGTGCCAGATTCCCCACATGGGATCAGGTAATCCTGTTTATAATCCAGCAAACTGGGGGTCAAAAGGCTGGAGAGCAGCCCTGTGGAAAGAGGGTTTGAGTTGATGGCAAGATGAATATGTCAACTGTCTCAGTCTGGAAAGAAGCATTAGATTGTCTTAGTCCATTTAATGCTATAATCACTAAGTACATGATATAAACAGCTGAACAGAGAACAAGAGATGATCAAAACTGAAAGTTCTCTCAATATTAAGCATTATCCAGTGCTTTTATGGATGACATAATTCAATACTGCAAACCATAACATTAGGCCTAATATAGCTCCACCAACTTCAGAAAAAGGTTAATCATCATCTTCACTAAATCAAGATAGGAGAGAATGCAAGCATGCTGTATGAGCTGAGAAAAAATTTCTTGCACTAGGTACAGTTCTAGCATAAGATTTGTTCTATGTGTTAAACATGTGTCCAGGTGGGAGAAAAAATGGGAAATATTAAAACTACATTGAAGACATTCTACTCCAGTTTTATAACATGGTGTCTGGTTGGTAGAACAGGCTGAGCAGGTTGTGAGGTCAGCTGATTTTCAGACTGTCTTTTTTAATCAGAGTATTGCATGGTATGGAGTGTGAGAAGTGTTTGTCCTGGCAGATTGAATGATGTACTGGGAAGGACAGAAGGCTTCACAGATTTTGTTTAGATCTGAAAATATTGTGAAGGAAGTGACATATAATGAGATACATTAAGAAACAATCCCTAGGAATCCGCCTTTTTTAAAAATTTTGCTGCTTATGAAACTAGCTGTCAGTCAGAACAAGATTTCTGTTCTGCTTTCTGCATAAAAAATGTGCTACTTGTAGTTTGCTGAACCAAACTTGATTAAAGTCTTGTTTAAAATTGCCATATCTGCTTACAAATTTGTACCAGTAAAATTGTTACTGACTTGTTTTAAATTATGGTTAGGCTGGTGCCTAAAAATAACAGCTAGACACATTTTTTTTTTTAAGCCTTGCTTTCAAATAGCCCATTAAGACAAATCTTCAGAATAAAAGAATATTTCAACTGAGGGATATTTAAAAATACATAATTTAATGTTCAGGTTATTGCTTGTATAGAGTTTTCAAGTCTTTTAAAATGTATTTAGAAAAATTTGCAATAGTTACAAAGAGTATTACACAGGTTGAAAGTGCTTCTATCACTGATATTTCCTGTTATTTTATCTTGCATGTCTCTTTTGAATTGCACTAGATGTAATTCTGACTGCCATTGTAAACCATAAGTGTTTAATGTTTAAATGAAAGATCCAGAATTTATAATTAGCTATAAATAGAACCTGGAGAGTGATTTTTATTCTGTACCACTTGTGCATTTTACTTATCCAATTAAGAAGTGCCATCCTCTTTCACCATTTCCTTGACAATTATATAAATACTGACCGCAATGAATATTCCTTTTTCAAAACAATGTTTCCAGTCCACTAAAGCAGTTAATTATGATGATACTTACATTCAGTCTCTAGCAGCTTTCATAGTAACTCAGTTAAACATCCTTTTTTCTTCTGGAATTCTTTTAAGTTTGCAAAGTTTTGTAAAGAACATTATGAAATCTGTAAAGCTAAGGAATCCATCCAAATTCATGAATATTGAATTTCACCTTGAGTTGCCTCATGGAAGCCAAAAAGTCATTAAAATATTTAAGTTATTTTTGGTAGAATTGATATACATTTTACCCAAAACAACAAAATTATGCTTACACGTATGCTAGGCATTATAAATTGATGGAAGTGGACTAATAGTGCTTAGTGCCACTGTTAAGAATAAACTTTGTACTAACCTGATGTGTTGAAGCATCATAACATGAACAAAGTCCCAAAAAATTAGGGTGCATGTGGGGGATTTTGTAGGATCTGTTCTTCTGAAAGCCATGAGAAGAGGAAAGTGACAACCACATGCTGATTAAATACAAGTTGATCTTAATATTTTATACTTCAACACTTGTTACTACTTTATGATTCTCCTTAATCTGATATGCATCAATACTATAATGTCACTAGTTACAGATGCATGCAGTATCCTTTAGGTAAAATATATTGCCACCTGAATTTAATAGCACCTAGAAAAAGAAGTTGCATATATCTTACCCCCTCTTTAGGCCACATTTTCTTTTCCTTAACTCTTATATGAAGTGTGTACATAATTTTTAGATAAGGCTCCTGCCTTGCTGAGGCTGATGATGGAAGACTACAAAGTGGAAACCACAGGCTATGTGAAATTCCAACAGGAATAAGAGTAATAAAAATGTTTGAAGATCATTCCTTGTACAAGATACTCCATGGCTGAGTGTTTCTGTTAGAGACTTGCTATATGAAGCTGCAGCTTGACAATAATCAAGGCACTCTAAAAGTGAGCTATTACAAATACAGGCATTGCTTTGTAGCATATCTATCTTTGCTAGTCACTGGTGAAGCACACTTAATAGCATTTAGGGTTGAATACTGCAGTATTTTAAAGGAATAATGAGTTCTGAAAAATACTAAATAAAACATAGTTAAACTTAAAAAAACCTGCTGCTTATTCTATTTGAGTAGGAGCAGTAAATATCTGTTAGTTATGAGCAAAATAATTTTGAAGAAAAATCTGATCACAAAACACAGAGGGGGACACTCTTGGTTCTGTTAAAAAAGGGGTGTCTAAAACTACAAGGTATGCTCTTTCAGCAGCAGAAAATTAAATTTGTGGTCAAACACTTTGATTAAGGGCACACTTAAAATGCGTTTTTAGTCAATATTGTACAATTTGATTATGATCCTGCTAATGAAAATGTATTCAGTCCTAAATCCAGATAGAGCACATGTTTGTAAAGCATGCAGAATCAGGCCTTCGAAAAAAGATTGGATGACAGGACTGGCCATCTTGAAAAAAAGTGAAGTGAAAGTTGCAATAACCAGCTTGAAAGGTGCCATATTTCTAAAATACGTCATGATATGTATGTGATAAGGTGATGATTTCTGGCAACAAGAAATTCTTTTTAATTTCTAGTTTTCATTAATATCTTGAGACAATTTAACAACAAGCCTGGCAGATAATTCAACACACAGATCAGCTTGCATCTGGATGATGAAAAGTACAAGAACTAAAGGAAACATTATATCTTTCAATATTGTTATCTACAATTACAAAAAATAGTTCAATAACCTTTTAACTGCTATATGAGCATTTCAGATACCCAGCTTTTCATGTTTCCACTGACTAATCTAGAGACTCAATTTAAAAGTTAAAGACTCCCTGAAATATCACTGAGAGATCACATCCCAATTATTGTAAGATGTCATTTGTTAAGATATTCAAATAAAATTCAATTACCTAGTTCCTGAGAAATTTGAAAACATATTTTCACTTCAGATTGGAACATTTGTTCCACTTGACCCCATTTTCTTTTGCCATAATAAAAGTTTCCAATATTGTTTTCATTCAGAAATATCAATGTGCTTTAATTTGGAAATCTGAGATATTTTTATATGCCTATAGTTTATACATACATATAATATATTTATATACATTACTTGACATAATTTATTGCAATAATAATGTATACTTTGGAATGGCTTTTTGAAGCATATATTGTTAACGATGTGGAAAGTATTTTTAAGATCCTAAGGCTTGTATTTTATGGTTTAGTGTGATGCCTTAAAGGGTATGCTTAAGATTTGGGGGATTCACTCTGGCTCGGTAGCTGGATAACTTGGAATATTAAGGGTCAAGAGCAGCCTATGCTTCACATGTTTGCATTTTTCTGCATAGATAAATGGAATAGTAAGTCAAAACATAGAGTTAGGCTTCCAGGCCTACCAGGGGCTGGACTGGGGTGGAGATATGTAACAAGGGACCATTCTGTTGGATGTTTAGGGGACATAGATGTAAGATGGGCTTTAGTTGGATAGTGTGATGGGTGGGCACTCTGAAAGTTATAAAAATGGTGAGATTGTTACGATTTTCATCTTTTGGATCACCGACTTCACCAGTAAAGCTGCGCTCTCCCTTCATCTCTGCAAACTGCGTGTTTGTTTCATTTCTTATCTCGCCCTGCAGGCAACAAGTGGTTTAAGAGTTATAGCGATAGTGTTAGGTTGACAGTTGGGCTTGGTGATCTTAAAGGTCTCTTCCAACCTTCACAATTCTCTTTTTTATGTAGAAGTTGGCTTCGGCTCAACACTTGAAAAATCAATTCAATGATAAAAAAAACCAAACCAAACCCACACATGACTTTAAAAGCATATAAACATGCATATATGTTTAAAAGCATATAAACATTTCATGTTTTTCCCTGCCTAATGTCTATGCTTGTGCAGAAAGTGCACATACAGTGCACTGAGCCAAAGAGTCTCAGGAAATGCTGCTCATATCTAAATAGATCAATGACTTTTCTTCATCAAACAACTCTTCAAATGTAGAATTGTAGTAGTCTTCCTAGCTATAGAATTATTCAGGTTTTAAATAATATGTATATATACATCAAAATATTAATGAAGTAACATCTTTCTCCATTCTTTTTATTTTTCCATGTGATGTTGAAATATTTCTGAAATAGTTTATATAATCAATGTTCTTAAGTAGCTGCTTGGTGTTGAGGGTTCGTCTGCATTAAGAAGTGTCATTCTAGGACAGATTCTAGTATATTTATCTATGAAATCCTAGATAATATATTTCAATGACTAAGTGATAACAATGATGATCTAATTTTATTATCCATTTCATTACAAGATGCACTATTACATAAAACACTGCTTTGTTATATTGTTCAAAATAATCACCTTGCTGGATTATATGTAATAATCTTATTTTGCAGACAATAGTTTTAAGGAAAGTTTTAGAAGATTTTGATATCTCAACTGTTAGCTTTCCAGACCTATACTACTTATTATTTTTAAGACTCTTCAATAACTGCTTTTAAGGCTTGACTAAAATTGCTTGATTATTTTGGATGAGATACCAGACAGAGTAGTCAAAATATATTTCCCTATAGGTGTTGCATTTCTTTCACTAGAAACATCAGCATCAGTTAACTTGGAATAATTGTTTTTCTTCTAAAGAAATCGATTTGATCATGTATCAATTTTGCATCAAACTTGAGGTTTCCTTTCAGACTAATGAGGTGTACAGTACTCAAATACTGGCTATTGGCCCCTCTTTTGCCAAACCTGTCACCTAACACATATAAACCTAACAGTCTGGCTGAGGGAGAGGACAGAGATGAATACTCCCAGGCTGCTCCCAAAACTGCATATGAGTCACAGATTCTTTCTACACTTGGTTTTTGTAAATCATTCATATGTCCCGTTAATAACTATTAAATAAAGGGTGATTTATTTTACTTTAAAATTATTCTCGAAGTCCTTCTCTGTCTACTTATTTTACTGATGAAGAAAAATCCTTTTAGTTAATTATTTTTCAAAGTCTTCAAGATTTTAAGTTCATACATGTGGTAACATGTTAGCTTAGCTGCTTCAGCATTTGGAAGATTGAAAATGAGATAAGCCTGTTTTGATATCAAAAAAGCCTCATGCTCCTACCTAGTGTGTGAATGTTTTGATGTTGTGCTAATCCAAGATGAAAACAGACTTGGAGACTTGTGAGAAAGAAAATAAAAGTTAAAAGCATGAAAGCTAAAAATAATTTTGGGAACTTAATTAGTCTCTGATAAAGACTACTGCCTAAATTGACACTGAGATAAGCATTCAGGTAGCTGACTTTCTCATGAAATGTACAATAAAAGGGATCGTCATTGAGAAAACACACTAACAACTAACACTAACACTAAAACACTAACACACAGATAGACAGACAGAAGAAAAACTGAAGAAAGAGAAAGCGGGAGACTCCCAAACTGAACTGTGTGTTTCTGTCTCGTTTTTTTGTCACTGATACCCTTGTCAATATGCCTGTAATACATATAGCTGAAAGAAATAGTACACATTTAAGAGTTTCACTCAACTTGCACCACTCTGAATGTTGAAAGCAAATTGAAAGACATATATAAAGCTTTAAAGTCTGGTACGAAATCTATTACACTGTTTTGGAACAGTGATTAGGAGATTAGGAGAGAAGAGGAACTGCATTCATTGCAGCATTCTCAATGTTTATACTTTCTTCAAACATTTTTGATTACTTTCTCTATAATTCTTCTTTCCTCTTGCTGGGTGTTAGTATCTGGCTGTGATCTAAAGCCAGCAAAAAGGTATTCACTGCTTATCTTAGTACATTATGTTATTTTAGTCACAGTTCTGGGACAGTAGACTACGGGATTTTATACAGTCTGTCATAGCATTTATGTATCAGATGATAAAAGAGTATACTAACATTGTTGCTATAGAATGATACAGTTTTTTTAAAATAGGAATCTCTGAACAAAAACCCCTTAATCTTCAACATTACACTGCAAAACTTCTTTATCATATTATCTAGTCATTTGGCCAGTACACTTTAGATGTCTAACTTTGATTAGATTCCTTAACTTAGGTAAAGTGAATCCCACTTTTATTGCATGTTTTAATCTCACAGATGTGCACCATCAGCTCCTCTTTTGTACAGGGAATTTCTACCACCAGCATCTATTTTGGTGCCTCCCAAGGTAGAACAGGATTTTTAGATAGTTTTATGATCTAATTTATGATTTTAAAAAGACAAACATTGTTTTGAATTCACTGAGTGGTTTTTCACAGAAATCTATATATGTTGAAGATTTTAACAAAAGAGAAATTTCAGGGATGCTTATCATTTTAATCTATTGGTCTGTCAGAAAAGCACAGGGAATTATCCTTCAGAACTTAATACACCACTCAGTATATAGCTGGTAGATAATTTGATGATAGTATACTATGGCAGCAGAATATGTAAACTTTGAGAATTTGTCTGGCCTATTTTGAATGCAGTTGGTATATTTAACAGTGCCATGGATTTAAGACACAAACCAATAATCTGCCATTTCTACATTGGACATGTTTACTATTTGTTCAGCATACTAAAAAGAAATATGAACTTATCAACCAAAATAACTTCTTAAGATATTACTTAAGTTCATACTCTGAAAGTCAAATTACTTTTCTTTAGTATTATTTTTACTGACACTTTGTTGTCATTATATCAGTGGTTTTGCAAAAAGGAAATTAAGGAATAAGTTAGCAGCAAAAAGTTAACCTAATTTGCAGTTTATCTCCACTTCTTTTGGATTTTGATTTTACCTTTGGGCTCTTTATTTTTCCTAGAATTTTAGCCTAAATTTCAGAAATCTTTTAACGTAAAAACCCTAGAAGACAGCTGGATGTCAAAATGCCCTCAACTCCACAGCCCGCCCTGGCTACAAAACACTGTGCCTCAGTTTTTTCCACTATAAAAACGCAATGCTAAACAAGAATAATTGCAGAGACAGACACTACCAACTGTGATAAGTGATTGGCAAGAAATTCGGTAGGCTAACAGAGTTTTAAAGTAAACGTGAAATTTTGACTACTGAAGTTCAGATTAATAGAATTGATTATGAAGAATCTACACAGAGAAAGGAGACTAGTAACTAAGGAATTCAGATCTTATAAGGAAAAACTGGCAAAGCTTTTAGGTTATTAGAGGGCAGAGGGTGTATCCTGATTTTTAATTTTAAAATAATCTAGTGCTTCATATTCTTTGCAAATGTATTATGAGGCAAAACTGTGAGTGTTTTTTATAAGATTTGGGTATTTTTAATGTCTCTCATTTTCTTCTATTCTCTACAATACTTGTTATGGTGCACTCACACTGTCAGAAGTTGTCATTCATTTTCATCTAAATTTGCCTCAAGCATGTAATATTATTATTATTCTGTCTGCTGTGAAGTTTTATTACCATCTGACTTTCAGTTGGAAATGGTCTGACAGTTTTATAGCATAATTAAGAAATTCTATATGTATCTATTTAAGAATATACATATTAAGATGATTTTCTACGTAGTGTTGCAAGTCAGACATTAATTGCAATTAAAATCCACTAAATATTACTTCCATATGTCCTAAACTAAGATGCTTATGGGAAACCTAAGTTACTGCTGATTTTTTTTCTGTTATGAGACTGTATAGTTTGCTCCATGTAGAGA
This sequence comes from Neodrepanis coruscans, assembly GCA_013400695.1. Classification (NCBI taxonomy): domain Eukaryota; kingdom Metazoa; phylum Chordata; class Aves; order Passeriformes; family Philepittidae; genus Neodrepanis; species Neodrepanis coruscans. The sequence continues at coordinate 8,182 of VYZS01062336.1, forward strand.
GCAGAAATCATCATGTAATATGATTTCCAGTTTCCTTAAGTAATTAGTAAGATATAAATTAACCTAAAATAACCCTCTTTTTCTAATATTTTTTCTAATATAAATTTTTATTCTGTTTTTGTGTTGTTTTTATGGATTCCATCTCCTCTGAAAACACTGTGAATATGAATTCACCGTCAATATATAACAACATGGTGAACTGTGTGATAGAGACAATCTTCTTTTCCCTATACTGTATGCATTTGGCCATTTCTTTGGGATTGTTCTTTTACCTGGAATTGAAACTCCTTAAACGCTGTGCTGCAATAGTGTAAAAACACAAAATAGCTGGTCAGAAGTATCAGCATGCACTTTTAGTACTGATGATGTACAGTAGGCCAAACCAACTCAGCCATGCATTTTGGTAGAAGGGAAGAAAAACAACTTCCTGCATTTTATCAGCATCAGCATCTTCCATAGATCAAGGAAAGTGATTATTCTTTTTAACTCAGCATTTATCAGACCACATCTGGAATATGATGTCCAGTTTTTCAACTCTCTTTTTTTTTTCACTACTGTGGTAGTTTAACACAGTAAACAAAAATTATCCACCAAAATCTGGATGAGGACTCGTTAGGGGATTAAATACAACAGAATTTATTAAATTTAAAAACAGGGGTGGGGCAAAACAAAGAGAGAGAGAGATTGCCCGTTCCCTTAAGCCAAAACAAGTAACAGAAACGGCCCCAGCAATCCTTCCCACTCCACCTTTCTGCCAGAAAAAGGAATGTTAAAATAAAACCAGAATGCCTAGATAGCAGTCCCATCTTTCCCAGCTTGCTGTCTCCGTCGTTCCCGCAGCCTTGTCCTGGGCCCAAGAGAGAGAGCGGAAAATCACCTCTCCTCTTTGAAACACTGTGCCGACACCTCCCCAACCCCCCCCGCCCCCTGCCGCTGCCCTCCAATCAAAAGCTGTTCCACTCCTCCTCTGATGGCCACGTCACCAAGATGTCCATGTCCAGGTCCTCCGTGTGCATTCTGGTGGGNGCCCATGTCCTCCACGTGCGTTCCGGTGGTGGTGGTGTGAGGAAGGGGGGGGAAAGAAGGGGGGCCACTCCACGCCTGAAGTCCCCCAGGCTTCCATCTCAAACCCAATAGCACCGCTTCTCCTCATCCCTCCAGCTCTGGGCTTGCGTCTCTGGGGAAAGGGGCTGTGTGTGTGTGTGTGTGTGTGTGTGTGTGTGTTCTCACTCCCAAACAGCTTTGGGGCAGGGCTGAGCTGATGTCCACGCCTGCACACACATAAACAAACACACATACACAAAAGACACACACTCCACAGCTCCCAGGGCCAAAAACCAAAGAAGGAAAACAGTTAAGAGGGGAAACAAAATGAAAGATTCAACACCTCACCCTCTCATAACAACTACACAAATATATCTTTGCCTACAAGTTGAATGGCATTCAAATGGGCTTGGTTTAGCAGGGAGCCAGAAGTGCAAGATCAATATTTAGTGGTAAAGCAAAGAGGGTAAGGTAAATGAATAAATTCATTGAAGAACATTTAGTTCTGATATTGAGATATGTGAGCATGACAGATCGACAAATTTCATGTAAAGTCCTTGGTGATGGGCCAGTGTACCAAAAGGTCATGGATAACAAACTTTATTTGCAAATAAATGCAAAAGAGGGAATTAATGTGAGTATATTTTTCTTTGGTCGCATGTTTTGTGTATTAGTCAGCATAGAGAGACTGTGCAGACTCTCCTTGTCCCTGGTTAGTTGGTTGGGTTTTTTTATTACATATTTTTTGTCTGCTTATTTGATAACAAAAATGGTATTTCATAATACATAAATACAATTTTCCCCAGTAAATATCCTGCAGGCTGCATGAAGTGGTTAAGGATGGAGGTGATATAGTGTATCAACATAGAAATTTGAACAATGACTATCTACATTTGGGAATTTTCTGTCATCTACTAATGAATTAAATGCTATTAAATCAAATTTCTTGTGACATTCAGACATTGCTTTGTGGTTATTAAATCTTCACAATTTTAGTTATTCTTCTCCAGCCAATTTTTTTTTGATATGGAAATGGGTGAACCATCAAAACAAAATGCTTATGTGTTCGGTTTGTGGGTTTTTTTATTGTTGTGGTGGTTTATTTGTTTTTTTTTGGGGGGGGGGGGTTTTGGTTTTTGTTGTTTTTTTTTTTTTTTCACACAAAAGCAATGTTTCTTTCTATTTTATTCTAAGATTTTATTTCAGGTATTTGTAATTTCACCTACTCTGTGAGCACATTCAATATCATACTAGATTTAAAAATCATTATTACCTTTAAGTCTACTAAGGAAGTTTGTCATATATTCAAAACAAGTTTCAATCCCTTTGCAAAACTGTACAGACAAGTAGGAACAGTGTAATAGCAGACTCTTACACATGTGGTGCATCAAAAGAGTAAGCATATCATTGATCATTGATGAAACTACATTGCAGGTTTTGCACTATCAAATGGCATCTTTGAAGAATGAGAGCTGTGAAGCTGAATTCTCTTTAACGGGCATGCAGAGGTGGGAAGTACAGAAAAAACACCCTCAGAAAATTTAAGACACTAGAAGTAGTATTAGCATTTAGAAGATGGACGACATCTCCAGCATTCTGACAACATTCTTCAAGATAATAGAAAGACAGGTTTACAATTGTTTTGTGAGAGTCCTTAAGGCAGTTTAAATGTAAACATTATGAAGGGATCATATAAATCTCTTACTGGCTATTAAGCCAACGTAGGAAAAAATATTTTGGCTCTAAGGATTTTTTTTCTAAACACACTGTTTTTTAAAACAGCTCATTTAGGTAATTTTTAAGATTTTTTCTTTTCTACTGTGAAAAACAAGTTACTTAAACATTTAAATTGAACATCAATAAATTAACTTCCAGATATTTGGATGCAGCACTATATGAAAAGATGTATAAAGAGAAGGTAGCAATCTTACAGAACAAATAAATAAAAAGTTGAATGCTACTTTACTCACTTTGGGATTGTACTTTACTCACCTTAGAAAGCAATATTAACCTTCCCCTTTAATCCCCCAAGAACTTTCAAGGAATTGCATGATAGCTCTGGAGAATTGTTTTAATGTTTCTTTTTTCTTTCCTCAAGCTGATCTAATTCATTGTTTTTCTATATCAGGAGAGAGGGAGGCAGGCAGGCAGGCAGGCAGGCAGGAAGGAAGGAAGGAAGGAAGGAACTTAAATAGTTCATATTTTTTGTAGAGTTTTAAGTCAGATGCATTATCTCCTCTAGCCTGGTCTTTTGTACACTCTAAATCACTAAAATTGAATTTCCACTCAAATACTCAAGCAAAAGATATTTATAAAATACAGCATGTGAGGAGGTATCTTAAAAGCAGACCAAATTTTGGCCAGTTAAGCCTGTAAAAAATGTATTTAACTAGTCAGTGTGCTAATACATCTTTTAAATGCCTGATTACATTCAAGACATTCAGAGTGCTCAGAAGTACTATAAACTTAACAAGCTAAGAACCACAGCAGGAATAAATAGTACAGTCCCCAATGCTGCAGCAGTATTTCAGGCTTATATAGTCCATGACCTACATGCATTGGTCTGATAGACCAAGCAGAGCAGCCTACTAGAGCCTAGATACCTGGTTTTTATATGAAAGCAAGGCTTTTCTTACTATCTGCAGTCAGAAGGTAGCAAAAATGCCAGACAGTCAGGATGGGTTTAGTGCAATTAATGCATTTAGCTTCTTGGCGTACACAGAACTGCAGATTCCAAAGTCAAAATGAGAGGTCCATTTTCCCAAGCCACCTCTACTGAAATTATACAATCAGTCTTAAAAAGAGTACATAATTTTATTCCAAGGGCTCATAGGGATACTTATGTACCTTTTAGAGCATTTCTTTCTTAGAGCTAGGAAGATGTGTGCTGTTCCACATTTCAGTTGGTATAAATCTGACTTCTAAATATTTGGGTTTTGACCAGTCTTTCAAACAAGGTTAGTCAATCCTAGACAGCACCTTCAAAACATAAAAACAATTAACTATTTCTCATTTTTACCACTTCTATAATATTTAAACCTTGTAGGGTGGGATAGGAATACTGAAACTACCATGAGACTGACTGTGCTGGTCAGATCTCTGGTCCACTTTTGTTGATTGGAAAAAATTGGATAAATAACAGACTGGTGGGTTTTTTGGTCTAACTGGATCTCCAAATCCTTCAGGTTAATCTTTATAATGAAAACTGCAGCAAAATGAAACTGCTGACTTAAAAAAAATTCTTCCCTGATGATTTAATTAAGTGCATATTTGTCAGGATATGTACTCACTGTGAATATGTGTTTTCCTTTTGACCTACTCTCAAAATACATTCAAATTGAAGAAGAAATAATCTTAAATATGGTGCATTTGGAAAAAGATTTTTAGGAAGATCATATGAAGTGTTGCTTCATATGAAACAAGCTAACATTGGGATAGGTTTTTTCAATAGTTAGTAATAATTAATAGACGTTAACGTAACAAGTTAACATAGGGAGCTCATCAATTCAGTGACCTTCAGTGCCATGGATAGCTGCTAAGGAAATTGCCGTTATTACGGCATCTCCATTCAATTTGAGTTGTAAATTTGTCATCTTTATTCACCTGCCTGGACTCAAAAACATGAAGTGGTGTCTAGTGGTTGGAAAAAATTTCACTAATTAATTATATTAATGGATCAGATAGGAGCACTGAAGACAAAAGATAAGTGAGACATTTCTCTTTGCATCACTGCAATGAGGAGTTTTGAGGTTAAGTGAGGCATTACATTTATATATCTGTATAAACTTTGTTGGCATAGCTGAAATCTTTTAGTAAAACAGAATATATACCTCAACATTAATTGAATAAGGCGACACTGCACATGGGGGATCTATGGAAACTAGACTCTGCACACCCATGAGTTCAGCTCTGGCAGGTAGTTCAACCCTGAGAGGGTGGGCTGGTGCACTTTTGCACCTGGTAGTTGAATACACAGTATTCAGGGCGCTTTCAACTTTTTTCTGATATAAATAAAATTGATGGGTTTTTTGGATGTTCAGACAGCTGGAAAATCTTACCTCTCCTTTACATACAGCTATTCCTAGTTGACAATGAATTACAATAGAGGGTGGAAATTGCCTTGTTTTCTCTCCTGTCTGCTTCTTCCCTCACTCAAAGACAATACAAGCTAGGGAGGAGATGGTGAGATACTCTGCTTTACATAGGTGGCAAGAACACTTCCAAATCTCCAGCCTTAGTAGAACACATGATTTCAAGATAATATTATGCTGCTTTAGACTGACAGTGAATTGTGTGAATCTCTATGGCTCCAGTCTGCTCAACAGGCAGAGATCAAGAAAGATTATGATTTAGGTGATGATTTAACTGTACAAATGATTGCAACACACAGCTTTTATGTAAAGTAGAAGAAAGTTGGCTGCCTGATTCCTTAGCACACTTTAAATAATTTTTACAAAAATCCCACAGAACAGTGTTTATCTTGTCTTCAAACAAAAACTGGTTGGGGTGAGAGAGGCTTGCCTTTTTTTTTTTTTTTTTTTTTTTTTGTTTGTTTGTTTGTTATTTTTAAACGTGTGTGAATTTTATAAAAAGTTCTGGTAACATACTGATTCTGGATTTGTATTTCCTGCAAATATGAATGACAGAAAAAGTACTAAATTATATTAGGTGCAATAGGCTTATTTTGATTTGAGCTACTGATGACATTTGACAAATTTTAGAAACTATGATATATTATATTGGAGAAAAAAACAAGAGTTTTCAAGTGAGTCACTTAGATTAATTTTGCATACTGAGATTGAATGAAAATCAAAAGTAACAGCAACTTTCAAAAGAGAGGTGAAACTTGGTAAGTTCATTGTTAAATTGAAAATTCAGGTTAGAATTTCTAAGTTCTAAGTTACTTCTCACTTATTGATAAAGTAGGTATGATGTTGTCCTGGTTTTGGACGATATTAGGTTTTATCAATGGACAAGAGACGGATAGGGAAGGCAGCAATTTATTAAAGGGTAGATATATGGGGGAATAAATGGGGGTAATTGCCCAATTATGACCAGTCGGGATTCCCTCTGACAGACAGACAGACAGACACACACACACACACACACACCCCCTACACGATGTAACCTGAGAAGGGCCGGGGGAAGGGAACGTATATCACACTCTCCTGACAGGGCAGCCCAGCCCCACCCCCCGCTCCCTGCGGTCACGCTGGGAGGAGAGAAAAAAAAAAAAA
>VYZS01062336.1:14543-29668 GCA_013400695.1 Neodrepanis coruscans
GTTTTATGTAATGCAAATACAACACAAATGTAACCTTTAAATAAGGGCTATTAATAATCCCGTATTATTTTTAGAGTATAAAATTCTCTGCAGAAAACACAATGCATAGGGTTAATATTTTTACTCTAAAATATCAGAACAAATTTAAAATAACGGTGCTGCACATAACTCTTTGTCTTTGAATTAATCTCTAATTTTGAGGTATCCTTTCTAAACATCTTGAGTTTACTGTATTTGCTAACTTTAGACAATTCTCATTGTACCGTAGAATTAATATGTCAATTTTATAAAAATGGAAACCTGATATTTCTTAAGTCAGTAAAGGAATTCTTAAACCAGTAAAGGAATCTAATGTGTCTGAACTGCTTGCCTGTAAAGATGAATCCACTACTGATGTTTCTTCTAAAGTTATTACACAGTGTTTGAGCACTGTTAGGTGGTGTAGGGGATTTTTTTCCCAATAAATTGTGTACACTGAGTGCATTTAAATTTTAGGTCAATATTGTCACTATTGTGTTTGCAGGTCTAAAAAACCAAGTTGTTTTAAATATGGGTTTGTTGTGTGGCATGGTTGCATACAAAACTGTCACACTTCAGAATTGTGGAGTGTCATGGAGTAGAGAATTGTAGAATAAGAAACTTCAGAAAGTCAGCCTCCTCCCCATGGCTGACGCCTGCTGGAGTCCGCCAGGCTGGGCCAAGCCGAGTCAAGGCATATGGGAGGGGACGCCCTTTTGTACCCTTTTTTTCCTCAGTCTCCCATCAGGCTTTCTGCTTGGGAGGCACCTGGAAAAAGGGGCAGGAACTGCCCAAACAGAACCCTGGGAATGAGAATGTAAACTTTATAAGGGACCTACAGGACCACCGTCTTTCTTTTTTTTTTTTGTGTGTGTGTGTGGCTAATGCGTGGCAGGACAGACCTCTTTCCTCAGTGCTGCTTGCAGAGGGACTCCAGCATGACCTCCTCTCCCCCGCCAAAACGCGACATCAGCTGCTTACTGTTTTTAGTTGCTGAGGCCACTGAGAGAGCCCCACAGATACCGATGCCACCTCAGCTCACTGTGGACCCTGCATCGGAGTCCTTGGGTTTGTGTCCCAACATCTCTAAGCCCCCTGCCCGTATGCAGGTGTCCCCCTGTCCCACTCAGCCCTTGGATTGAGTGTGGCAGGGCCACCTTTCTGCACAAGAAGCCCCCCGGTGCTCCAAGACCACCACTTTGTCCCCACGTGGCTTCTCATTCCCCTCCGGGCCCTGTCCGCACTGACACACAGCACTCCCTGCCGGCTGGAAAGCAGCAACTGCAACTCCTGTGCTCCCGAGCGCCACCTACTGCCCAGAGGAGTCAATGCAGCTCCTGCACTCCCAGCACATCAGAGCTGCCGGGGTTAAAGGGAGGAAGGGACATTTGTGTCTTNGCTCTCCCAGGCCGAGCTATAGTCCAGCCCCCCTTCCCAGCATTCCTTCTGGGTCCCCCGGGCTGATGGGAAAAAAAAACCTTGGTAACCTGGCTACTCCTCCCAGCCAGGTTGTAGGCATGAGAGAGAGAGTTATTTTTTCCTTTGTCTTCCTCTGTGGTTTTAACCCAAACCATTACAGATGTCCCTTAAAGTATCATGATTTAGTTTATCTAATGCTACTCATTTTTCCACTGTCACATGCAGATAATAGTGCCTTCTGTGTTTCAAACAACATGGATGGTTTTGTTCTTTCTCTAAGGCACTTTCCTGGATCATAGCTGTAACAACAGACATATGCAGCATTGCAGAAACCTCATTTCGATGAAAGCATAAAATAACATGCCTAGAGTTAAGCCAATTTGAACACTTGTTTTATGCTACTGTTTTATGTAATGCAAATACAACACAAATGTAACCTTTAAATAAGGGCTATTAATAATCCCGTATTATTTTTAGAGTATAAAATTCTCTGCAGAAAACACAATGCATAGGGTTAATATTTTTACTCTAAAATATCAGAACAAATTTAAAATAACGGTGCTGCACATAACTCTTTGTCTTTGAATTAATCTCTAATTTTGAGGTATCCTTTCTAAACATCTTGAGTTTACTGTATTTGCTAACTTTAGACAATTCTCATTGTACCGTAGAATTAATATGTCAATTTTATAAAAATGGAAACCTGATATTTCTTAAGTCAGTAAAGGAATTCTTAAACCAGTAAAGGAATCTAATGTGTCTGAACTGCTTGCCTGTAAAGATGAATCCACTACTGATGTTTCTTCTAAAGTTATTACACAGTGTTTGAGCACTGTTAGGTGGTGTAGGGGATTTTTTTCCCAATAAATTGTGTACACTGAGTGCATTTAAATTTTAGGTCAATATTGTCACTATTGTGTTTGCAGGTCTAAAAAACCAAGTTGTTTTAAATATGGGTTTGTTGTGTGGCATGGTTGCATACAAAACTGTCACACTTCAGAATTGTGGAGTGTCATGGAGTAGAGAATTGTAGAATAAGAAACTTCAGAAAGTCAGCCTCCTCCCCATGGCTGACGCCTGCTGGAGTCCGCCAGGCTGGGCCAAGCCGAGTCAAGGCATATGGGAGGGGACGCCCTTTTGTACCCTTTTTTTCCTCAGTCTCCCATCAGGCTTTCTGCTTGGGAGGCACCTGGAAAAAGGGGCAGGAACTGCCCAAACAGAACCCTGGGAATGAGAATGTAAACTTTATAAGGGACCTACAGGACCACCGTCTTTCTTTTTTTTTTTTGTGTGTGTGTGTGGCTAATGCGTGGCAGGACAGACCTCTTTCCTCAGTGCTGCTTGCAGAGGGACTCCAGCATGACCTCCTCTCCCCCGCCAAAACGCGACATCAGCTGCTTACTGTTTTTAGTTGCTGAGGCCACTGAGAGAGCCCCACAGATACCGATGCCACCTCAGCTCACTGTGGACCCTGCATCGGAGTCCTTGGGTTTGTGTCCCAACATCTCTAAGCCCCCTGCCCGTATGCAGGTGTCCCCCTGTCCCACTCAGCCCTTGGATTGAGTGTGGCAGGGCCACCTTTCTGCACAAGAAGCCCCCCGGTGCTCCAAGACCACCACTTTGTCCCCACGTGGCTTCTCATTCCCCTCCGGGCCCTGTCCGCACTGACACACAGCACTCCCTGCCGGCTGGAAAGCAGCAACTGCAACTCCTGTGCTCCCGAGCGCCACCTACTGCCCAGAGGAGTCAATGCAGCTCCTGCACTCCCAGCACATCAGAGCTGCCGGGGTTAAAGGGAGGAAGGGACATTTGTGTCTTCTAGGACATTGATTATTATTTTTGTGAGTTTTCCTCTGGTTCACCACTTTTATACCAAATTCATATTGGTTTATTCATATATACTCATACATATATTCATTCTTTATTCATATCACCCCACATATTCAATAAAATTGTTGCCTTTTCTATATGTCTCTCATCCATTGTTAATTCCCATTATTGTCCAAAACTAGGACAACAGGACTGTAGATTAGTGAGAGATTTCTGTCTATAAATATCATGAATAGGAAAGTTTACATCTATATTTTTTTGCTGTTGTTTTTTGTGATCAGCCATTTCAATTTTCTTGTGCTTCTTTTGTCTTTAAAAATTTCTGTATCACATTCTTTGGCAGTAAACAATGTGCAAGCTGTAAGGTTTTATTGCCACTTTAGTCACTGGACTAAGTGCATACCGATTATCCATGTGGTAATCATTCAGCTAATTAATTGACCACAGTGAATTTTTGACTTAAAAAAATGAATACTGAAATTAATACTGAAATTCCATGAATATTTTCCTCATCTTGCAAAATATGGACTATTTACTTTCACTTACATACTGACTGTTTTTTAATGCACATATCTGCACTCTGTCCATTGTCCTTGTGTTCCATTTCAGTGATAAAGTACAGAATTAATTTTCCACACCTGTTGTATTATGAGTTTCTTGGACAGGTATAGACTAAACTTTGCTAAATCTTAATGTTTTAAATATCAGTATCTGCTTGAACAGTTAAATTATCTTCAATGAGAGATACAGGTTGTCATAAATCCTACAACTCATTTAGTCTGATCTCATAAAAAAAATATTCTGTAGTTCTCCTTTGTATTGTAATCAAAAAATACACATTAATGGAAATTGTTTGAATTTGTGAGGGTGGATTTTGACATCATCTCATTCTGATGCCAAGAGACAATAACTTTTGTAGTAATTTTTTTAGTCTTCCGGAAAGTATGTTCCTAATCTAACAGATGGAGAAAGAGATACAAATGGAAAAAACATCCCAGGTTCACACAATATTTCTATTTTTCACTTTGATTTGTGTCTGACACTGAGATTAGCTCAGTCAGCTAGAGCACAGTGCTAATAATGCCAAGGCTGTGGGTTTGATTCCCATAGAGGCCATTCACTTATGAGTTGGACTTGATGAACCTTATAGGCTCCTTCCAAATCAGAGTATTCTGTGATTCTGATTGATACTCTCCTTTACAGAATAACAGCTGCTGTGGTAGGTGAAGTCAAGCACTGACAATCAGAAATTTGATTTCTGAGGATGAAGTACAAATTGATCACTGATCTTCATTGTTTGAAATACAGTCAGATATTGTTCATTAACCAGGGATTATGTTTTTTTCCAAATAATATTCAATTGTAGTTTACATTAAAAATTCATGTAATTTTTTTATCAAGTAGCACTTGTAATGCAGCTTATACAGTCCTTTATATGTTAACAGTTTATTTGTTTTCTTTGTGTAATGAATATAACTTAACTGCAGAATATGAAGCTGCCACCTGTATAATACTAGTATTCCCTAGATTTGTGCTGAAAGCATTTTGCATCCTGTACCAAATATCCTGTCTCAGCCTGCTTCCGCAGCTCACTGCTGCTGCTACCATTTTACCTACCGCCTGCATGCTTTGAGTTTCATTGTTGAGGTTCCTTTCTAAAGTAATGTCATCTACACAGAGACTGGAAAGCAGTTCCTTCTTTGTTTACTGGTCTTTTCCACCTAGTTAGTTAATTCTGTGACTCTGTGATTCTGTGATTTAGGCATGAAAAGAATGCAACAAAGGGTATATATTTGTGTTTATGGAATCACAAATTACCAGCATCCAGTATAAATGTGAGAGATTATTGTAATTACTGGCAATTACCTTTTGTGCCCGAGAATAATGGTATGAGAAACTTGATCAGGAACTGACATCTTATTAATCCTCTACTCTGCTTTTTCTTCTAAGTAAAGTATCACTTAGCTAATACTAGTAAACTGAGAATGTTTTGCAGCATAGAAATTTGCATCTACAGCCCATTACCTGCTGAGGTAGAAATGAAGTCAATATAGTCCGTGGGATCTAAGAAGAAACACTTTGCATCATAAGCTAATTGTCTGAGAGGTGTTGGTTTCACCAACCTTTAAAAACACCTCCAGTGTCTATGGAAAGAAAATGCAGGAACTAATTTGGCTGCAGATGTCTGCATTGAACGTATCTAAAGTTACATTGATGAACTTAAGAGGCTTACTCCCTTGCCAGAGTTGTTTCATATAAGGCATCAAGATATGACAGGACGTTCGGGAAGAGTACACTGTTTTGGAAAACTATGTCTCAAGTGAGTCTTATACTGGCATAAAGACAATCATTACCAGTGTGACTTTGGATGGATATTTATTTCGGCATGTAAAAGACCTCAGTAATACAGTTTTAATGACATTCTTGAAATGTGGAAGGGTTTATAATGGGAAATATGTTTTGGGTTTTTTTTTGTTTTGTTTTGTTTTGTTTTTTAATGTCAGGCATCAAAAAGTCACACTACTATGACATGAAAGAATAACGAGACTTCTTGCATATTTTCGTATAATTTTGATTTGACTGTACCTCTCCAACAGAATAACAATTTTTGTGTGTTAGTTTCAGTATAATTAGATAGGATTATGTGTTTTCCATACTTTTCAGATCACCAACCTGGACTAAACTGTGATGTAAATTAGCTATGGTAATTTTTTCTGGCCAGATCCAACCCCAAAACTTGATTAGATTTTTAAACTTAGATTAGAATGACAGGAGAAAATTATCTCAATTGTGAGTCAAAGACTGCTTTCTTAAACCAATATCTAATATATAAGGTAAACTCTACAGAAGATTGAAAAGACCTTAGGATGATTTTTTGGCTATTGAGTGTTTTTGAGCAAGATTAAATAATGTTCTTGAAGATAGGAGATTCATATTTTGTCTGTACATCATCACAATCCATTCTTTCAATGAGAAACGTCTCATTTTAAAGTCTATGAAGACTCACTGAGTAGTTTGTAAGGAAAGGAACTAAATAATATTAATATAAGCATACTTTTCCCTACTTCTTGTAGTATATAGGGGTAAAATAAATGAGGATAGAAATGCATTCTTCTTAGCTCAGGTCTTGCATGTATGTTGAAATGATGAAGAAAATTCAGACGTACTTTCAAACATATATTTATATAGCAATTTCTAACGAAAGTCTCCTAATCTTTCTTTTGTTTTTCTGGTTAATGATTGTGAAACTCCTACTGTTTACTGAGCTGTTCTTATGAGTTGGATAACACCTTGCTATCCTGCTACTGCTTCTCACAACACATGGGAGTGTAACCAGAACTTTATAATTTCTAAACACACCTTGCTCTATCATGAAATACTGTATATCAGTTGTCAGAATGGTGATAAGAAATGTATATAAGTGCTGGCAATGTTTTTCTTAAGCTGAAAGGAAAGAGTGTGATTGAAAACTAGCTGGAAGAATTGCTGGTTTTGTGTAACTGCATGCACAGTAAGATAGAAAAAAGCTTGTTGACTTGACACAGTTTCTATTGGAACTATTTAGTCACAAAAAATTTTCCACCTTCTGTAAGACAGTGGCTTTAGTGGTTTGGCTTAAACTGCAGGGGAAGACAAAGAAAAAATAACTCTTTTCCCGTGCCCAGTTTTGGTTAAGCNTTGCTGGCTGTAATATAGTAACTGCACCCCTCATATCTCTGGAGAGACACATAGCGCCCTCCGCTGGCCATAACAGAGCAATTACACCCACCCATCCATACTCACATTCTCCCATATTCCCCCCCAATTCAATAAATTGTTGCCTTCCCTATACGTCTCTTGTCCGTTGATAAACCTAATATTGTCCTAAACCGGGACAGTGGCATATATAAGATTTTTGTAAATGCGTAACAGGCTTTATCTTTACCTTCTGACTTAGCAAGAAATGAACTTAGAAATGGGTTTTCCCTTCTTACTGACTGGAGCAATACCAAGCTGAGAAGATCTGCGGGCTAGATCAGCAGATGGAGAAGTCGTGATAATTATCTCTCTTGCTGTGCTCAAACCTGATGCAACTGAATTTTTAATTATCCCTTCAGATTTATGCAATCTATTTTTCAAAGCCTAAAGTGGAGAAGCAGGTGGACTGTGGGATTTGTTGTTGTCTGTTTCTTTCCAGAATTTTGCAAGCCTTAGCTTTCTTGTTGACTCAGTATTTAAACCTTATGTCTCTTTAAATGTTATGTCTCTTCTACAAGGATCAGGTCAATGCATTTTATTGCTTGTGTTTTTTGGGTAATCCTTTCTAGTTGAAGTCTAACACATTGCACACATCGTGAAGTGGGCAAGTGACTGGTTCAATTGAGTAAATGGCATGTCATATTTTGAAAGCTGTTCCCACTTTGAACTTTGCGGAGGATTTCTTTCCAGGGTTCTTCACGACACAACTAATATGATTTTAGTGAAGCCATTTACTACGAGCATCAGACTTACTTTATACTATTTCTAACTTGTTCACACGCTTCTAATTCTATTACTATTGGCAGACAGTTTTCACATTATTATTACTGGCTAATTAGACTTATAAGCACATTTCTATACACTCTAATTGGTTACATTCTGTTCATTAGACAGTGGCCTATGGTTGGTCTGTTGCACCTGTTGTTTTGGACCTGTTTTCTTCTCTTGTTTAACTTTTCTCTGCTTGCACCAAGGTCAAATGCTGGTTACTGTGGGACAAAAACCGTGAGACAAAAACAGAATGAATCCAACAGGCATGTCTCAAGGCTAAATTTCAGATTAGGCCGCATAGCTTTTCATTCCTTTCTAACAAGGCATATGGCAAGGCCTAAACACAAGGACATGAGAAAAAACATTAAACTGCAGCAAACAGCACCTGCTAGGTAAAAAAATAGCACTAAGGGTTACTACAGCAATAAAGTGTTAGTATTAGCCAGCTTTATGGCTTTAGCCAATCAACAGGTAACTTCAGGTGTAAACAATATACGTGTGATGTGGGACCAATCAAGTAGCTTGTAAACACGTGTGTGAAACTGAAAAACTTATAAATGTAATTGAAAGTAGAGAATAAACGATTTGACTTTGCATCATACTGATGTGTTGGCATCAATCCTGAATCCTGCTTGAGTGTCGGGCTGCAGCAGTCAAATTATCTTCTCTTGCATACCTTCTCATGGGAACAGTTAGGTCGAATTGTCTTTGTATATCTCTGTGCATTCTTTTCTCATGAGAAAGGCTAGGCTGCAGAGCTTGTCCTCTCATTAAAAAGCTGAGTTATGCAGGGGGCTTATTGCCCTCTAAAAATCTTATAACTCTGAAATCTTCCAACATGCAAAGTGCATGGTAATTTATACATAATGCTTGCACCTTTTATCTTACTGCATACCTCAATCACAAATTTTACAGCTGAAACTTTTTACATAGTTTCATGTTGAAAGTGTGGATATAATTTACGAAGAGAGTTTTAGTTCACTTGAAACGCTGCAGCTGCTGGTAAGGCAGTAGTAATTTTTTTTCCCAAGGCTATGTGTTCATTGTGTGATATATTAATTATTGACTGCCAAAGAAAGGTAAAAACCAGGGTTTTTTTTGATGTGAAACTGTATAAAGCAAGAATCCTCAGATTTGTCACAGACTTTCTTATGTTGTGTTACACTATTTTAAAGAAGTTGTGTGATATATCATGGATAAAGTAGTCAATGTTAGAGTCAGAATGTTTGAGGTAGTGTCAAGTTTCCATGTGATACATAAAATTAATTGTTTTCACCAAACATCATAAGTGTATTTTGTGACTTAAAAAGGGACAGGAGTTGTACTAGACTATGATGTTCATTTGTGGGCCTTATTCTGCAGAAAGAACAGAGTATGCCAGCAGCAACTTTAATGCTAGCAGGTTTCAGTTCACTGTATCTAGAAAATTCTCAAGAGTCTACAGTTTTACATCACTGGATTAATTGGTCTTCTAAGGTACTTTTCAGGACTATGAACACTGAACTGATCAAATAGGAGAAAGTGAGAAATCTTTCTGCCTTCTAAGAAGACTGTTATAATACTTTGAACAGGAACTCATCTAGAAATCAGATCCACTTTGGCATTGCTTTTCTGGATCCAATGAAAGGATTTGCAAATTTTATCTCACAGTTTTGCAAGGCTCACGATCACTGAAACATTTATTGTAAGTTCATATTTTTGTCAAGATGGAAGAGGACATAGTGTACTGAAATCAAACAGCGATTTTAGAAGGAAATGTCTATTGCATTAATCTGCTTTTGTCAAGAAGTTAAGCAGACTCAAGGAGTGCTCATTGTTGCCAAGTTCCAGATGAATCCATGTATCCCTGGGTAGTTGTAAGTCAGACCTAGATGAATAACCAGTAAAGCTAGTTTCCCAATAACTTAGTGACCATATTAAGGAGCTGGGAAGTGAAAGCCACCTCATATTCATATATTCCATCAAAAAAAGAGTAACTTCTCAGTTGTAATACTCTTAAGGTCAATTTTCCTTGCTACAAAACTCGTAAGATAGTACTTTGTGTTAAACAACACTTATGAAGATATTGCTGGGGATTGTTAAAGAGTTCTCAAGAATTTTAGGAGACTTTATCATTTTATGTGGAACACCTGTGATAAAATCTTTAGGCCAAAAAAAAAGAAAATGAAAAAAAAAGGTAGTGTAATGTCAAAGAATTTTAGGGACAGGAGAAAGAGGAAAAAAGCTAGATGAATAGAATTGCCTAGGAAGACTATCTGAACATCCTGGGGCTGTTTCTGCTCTTTGTCTTCTTGTAATCATCTCTAGCATTTTAGCAGCATCTGGGGAAAGCCTTGGGATAACAGTTGGCATTCATTGTCTGAATAGTATATGAGGTGCCAGCAAGAACCTTTCCTTACATCTTGTTTTCCCTTTGCAAAAACAGATGGAATCTTGCCAGTCTTTTATGTCACCAGTTCTTATTTGCTTAACTCCTACAAGCTGGCAGTCACTACCATCATACACATGAATGACCACAGCATGAATGCCTCTTGAATACCTAAACATGGCATACCTAATTTACTTGTTTCAAACACAGCTGTTTATTTAAAGGATTGCCAGAATAAGATGTTTCAAAGCATGTGTCATTTGTAGGAGGTGCTAAATATTGGCAAGGATGCAGCCATGTATATAAGATATGTGTCAGATCTGCTGCTTGAACTAAGCTATATTCTGTGAGGTAGAACTTAATGTTCTGAAAAAAATTGCATTAAACAGTTCATATCAGATATTAATTATATAACACGATTTTATTTACAATACTCAATCCATGATTTAAATATATATTTCTGTAAGAGCTCCAAAAAAAAAATAATGTCAAAAATTTTTTCTTTACATTTCCTAATAGAGGATTCTGAGATGTTGTCTGAATTTGTTATGGGAGACAGACATGAAACAAATCATGTCCTCATGAAATTTTGGCTTGTGTTGAGCTGTGATTTAGACTGCTTTTATTTTAAGGATATGTAGAATCCACTCCTCTAATGATGTGGATAGGTGTAAGTAACACAGATTAAATTGTTTCTATCTTGGAGCTTGAATTCAATAAGAATCCTCCCATCATCCTTCTAGAGAAGTTGTCCACCTGTGAGGTGAGCGGGTTCACAGTCTTTTGTTCAGCCAGATGAACTGGCTGAAAAGCAGGGCTCAAAGGGTTGTGAACAAGGCTACATCTGACTGATGACCAATCATCAGAGTTTCTCCTAAGGGATCAAGTCTAGGGACCAGTTCTGTTCAATATGTTTATCAGTGATCTGGGTTCAGGAGTTGAATTCACCACTAACAAGTTTGCTAATAATACTGAACTGGGAGGTGCTGCTGACTCTCTTGAGTGACAAGAGGCCTTGCAGAGTGATCTGGATAGATTGGAGCATTGGGCAATGAATAATGGAATGAAATTGAACAAGAACAATGTCACATGCTGCACCTAGGTAGGAGTAGTGCTGGACACAAGTATAAATTACAAGATGAGTGGCTGGAGAGCAGCCTGGCAGAAAAGGGCCTGGGAATGCTGGTTGGCAGCAGGCTTGATAGGACTTCATGTGCACTGCAACCAAGATGGCAAACTACACCCTAAAGTGCATCAAACACAGCATCACCAGCTGGTTGAAAGCTAGGATTATCCTTCCGTGCTTAGTGCTGATGCAGTCTTATATTGAGTATTGTATGCAGTTCCAGGTTCCACCATTTAAAAAGGATGCTAATTTAACGTGTCCCAAGGAGTCTACAAAGCTGGGGAAGGGTCTGGAAGGAATGTCCTATAAGAAGAAAAAGGAATCTGAAGGATGACTTGCTGCTTTCTATAGCTTCCGGAGGAGAGGAAGTGGAGACACAGGTGCTGATCTCTTCCCTGGTACCCAGTGCCAGAACATGTGAGAATGGCTTCAAAACGTGTCCAGGATGTGTGAGAATGGCAACACTAGCATATCTCGTGAATTCTTTTCCCATGAGAATAAGCCAGGCTGTAGGGCCTACTTTCCTATCAAAAGCTGAGTTGTGCAAGGGCTTATTGCCCTCCAAAAATCCTATAACTGAAAATTTCCAGCAAATCCACACATGTATCCAGGAGCAAACTGACGTATCTTTAAGTTTAGCTTCAAAAAACACCCCTTGTGTTCCGAAAAATGAAAACCACAGAGCTGCTGAGAGTAGCAACAGGAATACAGGCCAATCAGTCCCTATTTCCTGAAGATTGAGAAAGTGAAGAATGATCAGAACCAACCATATATATATATATATATATNACACTTATGAAGATATTGCTGGGGATTGTTAAAGAGTTCTCAAGAATTTTAGGAGACTTTATCATTTTATGTGGAACACCTGTGATAAAATCTTTAGGCCAAAAAAAAAGAAAATGAAAAAAAAAGGTAGTGTAATGTCAAAGAATTTTAGGGACAGGAGAAAGAGGAAAAAAGCTAGATGAATAGAATTGCCTAGGAAGACTATCTGAACATCCTGGGGCTGTTTCTGCTCTTTGTCTTCTTGTAATCATCTCTAGCATTTTAGCAGCATCTGGGGAAAGCCTTGGGATAACAGTTGGCATTCATTGTCTGAATAGTATATGAGGTGCCAGCAAGAACCTTTCCTTACATCTTGTTTTCCCTTTGCAAAAACAGATGGAATCTTGCCAGTCTTTTATGTCACCAGTTCTTATTTGCTTAACTCCTACAAGCTGGCAGTCACTACCATCATACACATGAATGACCACAGCATGAATGCCTCTTGAATACCTAAACATGGCATACCTAATTTACTTGTTTCAAACACAGCTGTTTATTTAAAGGATTGCCAGAATAAGATGTTTCAAAGCATGTGTCATTTGTAGGAGGTGCTAAATATTGGCAAGGATGCAGCCATGTATATAAGATATGTGTCAGATCTGCTGCTTGAACTAAGCTATATTCTGTGAGGTAGAACTTAATGTTCTGAAAAAAATTGCATTAAACAGTTCATATCAGATATTAATTATATAACACGATTTTATTTACAATACTCAATCCATGATTTAAATATATATTTCTGTAAGAGCTCCAAAAAAAAAATAATGTCAAAAATTTTTTCTTTACATTTCCTAATAGAGGATTCTGAGATGTTGTCTGAATTTGTTATGGGAGACAGACATGAAACAAATCATGTCCTCATGAAATTTTGGCTTGTGTTGAGCTGTGATTTAGACTGCTTTTATTTTAAGGATATGTAGAATCCACTCCTCTAATGATGTGGATAGGTGTAAGTAACACAGATTAAATTGTTTCTATCTTGGAGCTTGAATTCAATAAGAATCCTCCCATCATCCTTCTAGAGAAGTTGTCCACCTGTGAGGTGAGCGGGTTCACAGTCTTTTGTTCAGCCAGATGAACTGGCTGAAAAGCAGGGCTCAAAGGGTTGTGAACAAGGCTACATCTGACTGATGACCAATCATCAGAGTTTCTCCTAAGGGATCAAGTCTAGGGACCAGTTCTGTTCAATATGTTTATCAGTGATCTGGGTTCAGGAGTTGAATTCACCACTAACAAGTTTGCTAATAATACTGAACTGGGAGGTGCTGCTGACTCTCTTGAGTGACAAGAGGCCTTGCAGAGTGATCTGGATAGATTGGAGCATTGGGCAATGAATAATGGAATGAAATTGAACAAGAACAATGTCACATGCTGCACCTAGGTAGGAGTAGTGCTGGACACAAGTATAAATTACAAGATGAGTGGCTGGAGAGCAGCCTGGCAGAAAAGGGCCTGGGAATGCTGGTTGGCAGCAGGCTTGATAGGACTTCATGTGCACTGCAACCAAGATGGCAAACTACACCCTAAAGTGCATCAAACACAGCATCACCAGCTGGTTGAAAGCTAGGATTATCCTTCCGTGCTTAGTGCTGATGCAGTCTTATATTGAGTATTGTATGCAGTTCCAGGTTCCACCATTTAAAAAGGATGCTAATTTAACGTGTCCCAAGGAGTCTACAAAGCTGGGGAAGGGTCTGGAAGGAATGTCCTATAAGAAGAAAAAGGAATCTGAAGGATGACTTGCTGCTTTCTATAGCTTCCGGAGGAGAGGAAGTGGAGACACAGGTGCTGATCTCTTCCCTGGTACCCAGTGCCAGAACATGTGAGAATGGCTTCAAAACGTGTCCAGGATGTGTGAGAATGGCAACACTAGCATATCTCGTGAATTCTTTTCCCATGAGAATAAGCCAGGCTGTAGGGCCTACTTTCCTATCAAAAGCTGAGTTGTGCAAGGGCTTATTGCCCTCCAAAAATCCTATAACTGAAAATTTCCAGCAAATCCACACATGTATCCAGGAGCAAACTGACGTATCTTTAAGTTTAGCTTCAAAAAACACCCCTTGTGTTCCGAAAAATGAAAACCACAGAGCTGCTGAGAGTAGCAACAGGAATACAGGCCAATCAGTCCCTATTTCCTGAAGATTGAGAAAGTGAAGAATGATCAGAACCAACCATATATATATATATATATATGTGTGTATGTGTGCGTGCGTGTGTGTGTGTGTGTGTGTAGAAGAAGAGATGTGTAGTACCATACGATATTTTCAGAAGCAGCACATGACACGTACACTTTTTGCCTTCCAAAAGTTGCACCATCTGTTGTGTTTCTTGCCCAGTGATGGATGAAAAGTGCTCTTGTACCTGCACTTGTGTTGCATGGAGGGAGAGGCTATCTCACTATATGAAGCATAAATTAAGAACTTCCACCCGTATTGTAGTTATTTTGATTGTGTATGTGAAATAGTCAAACTCATACTCATATTTTATAACTGTGCATTTCTACATTTGTCATTTTTAAAAGGGTAATGGTTAAATTTCTTTCAGGGAATAGAATGTCTTTACTGATGCTATGAGGGCAATCTAAACACTTCCAGACAAAATGAGATTTGAAGCTTAAATAAAGAACACAGAGGACGAGACAAATAAAACTGATATGCTTGCCTTCCCATAGAATATTGTCAAAAATAAGTTCCAAACACAAAAAGAATTACTATTTTAATAAAAGTATTTGTATTTTCTCTTCTTTCTTTCCTTCTTTCTTTCCTTCTTTCTTTCCTTCTTTCTTTCCTTCCTGCCTTGCCTTGCCTTGCCTTCCCTTCCATTTTCTTTTCTTCTCTATTCTATTTACATTGTTTTTAACTATCTAGCCCAAGAAGGCTTTTATCAGAAATAGCATGGCCAGATCATACCCCAGATCACAGGGTGCTGGATACCATGGGACAAAAACCATGAGACAAAAACAGAATGTATCCAACAAGCATATCTCAAGGCTGAACCTCAGATTAGGCTGGATAGTTTGTATCCTTT